>VOMN01015215.1:0-25352 GCA_014899125.1 Orchestia grillus | reverse complement strand
CCACACGAGTACCCCACAGTAGGTGGCATCACACTGGCCACACGAATACCAATACACGACGCTGCTGCGCATCAGAGTAGGAATGCGATCTTTAACACAAAAAAAACTGTCAATAGTAGGGTTATTGTGAAAAATAGTTTTAATTGTTTTGTGAGGGTAATTTTCTTGAATTATGCTGTTTATTTTCCGCTTGATCTTCAGGTTTATATCTGATCCTATGTACGGAATTGAACAGAAAATTAGTTTTTTGGATGCGGTTGCATATTCCTGTTTAGCACTAAATGCAATGACAAAGTATTTGTTGAAACAGGCTTCAAGTAAATGCAATGGAAATTTGTTAATACTAAAATATTTTCGCACGAAGTCCAATTCAGAATTAAAAGTTTTCCAGTTTGAACACAGTTTGAAAGCCCTATCAGTTAAATGTTTAATTGCACTAATTTTGTACGTAAAAGTAATTTCACTAGTAAATTTCATTTCCAATTTTGTAAGTATTTTTTAAGGTGAATGCCCGTTGAAAACCCCTGATATTGTTTCTTAAACTTAATGTCCAGAAAAGGTAAAATACCGTTAGCTGCAATTTCATGTGTAAATTAAATTGATTCATGTTTTCACTTGCGATAGTTAAGGAATTTCTCTATATCTAACTCATCACGAAAGAGCAAGAATGAATCCTCCACGTAGCGTGTAAATAGTACAGATTTAAATTCAGGTAGGCAATCCTCCAGCTATAACTTGTCAGATGCAGCACAAAGAATTGCAAACCGTGTTGACCTCTTGAGTTGTTGTGATCAGATAAAGGGAAAACATTCGCAGATTTGCGACGTGTGTTCATTGTATTTTAAGCTACTTTCTACATCACTAAAAGGTCTGACTTTCGCTAGACTTTGCCGGTCATACGAAGGTTGACAAAATTCAATGCATTGAGTGAATACTTTCTATTTTTTGTACTGTGATATATATTCGTTACACCTATCGGTTGTTTAAAAAGTACACTTTCATATTTTTCCGGCCTGTATCAACGTTCTTGAATTTTCATCACTGGTCCTTGTGCACGATAGTCTTTAAGCGTGATTATTATTCGATACTTACTCCGAGACACTTTTCATTGACTTCCATAGTTTCCCTCATTTTTGTTTTGGCTCGAAGAAGCAATTTTGCGATGGCTGGCTTCAGGTCATCAATCTTGGGAGCGTTGCCGAGGCCGCCAGGCTGCTACGCCGCTCCACGGCACCTCGTCACGCTCCTCAGAATGAAAATGTATTGGCCAGTGTCACGGCCTTGCATTTTCCTCTCACCTTCCAACTTAAGATTGAAGCGCGCGTGTCTTCTACAATATTTTTCCCGAATTTCTGCTATCACTCCCAGAATATCATGCTTAAGAACTAATTTTTGTTTTTATCGTGGAAAATGATTAATTCTTTCATGTTTTGTATCATGTATATATTTGTTCAGGTATGTGGTCTTTCGTTTTCTATATGTTCTCTCCCTTTCTTATCAAGCACGATTCTTTTTGACTCGGCTTATTCGTCTAGTACTTGCATCAGGAAAGTAGCTGTTATTCAGGAGTTTGTTTCGAAAAGGCGAATAGACTTTTCAGTATATTACGAATAGACGAATAGACTTTTCAGTATATTACGAACAGACGAATAGACTTTTCAGTATGTTACGAACAGACGAATAGACTTTTCAGTATGTTACGAACAGACGAATAGACTTTTCAGTATGTTACGAACAGACGAATAGACTTTTCAGTATGTTACGAACAGACGAATAGACTTTTCAGTATGTTACGAACAGACGAATAGACTTTTCAGTATGTTACGAACAGACGAATAGACTTTTCAGTATGTTACGAACAGATGAATAGACTTTTCAGTATGTTACGAACAGACGAATAGACTTTTCAGTATGTTACGAACAGACGAATAGACTTTTCAGTATGTTACGAACAGACGAATAGACTTTTCAGTATGTTACGAACAGATGAATTGACTTTTCAATATGTTACGAACAGACGAATAGACTTTTCAGTATGTTACGAACAGACGAATAGACTTTTCAGTATGTTACGAACAGACGAATAGATTTTCCAGTATGTTACGAACAGATGAATTGACTTTTCAATATGTTACGAACAGACGAATAGACTTTTCAGTATGTTAAGAACAGATGAATTGACTTTTCAGTGTGTTTCGAATAGATTGATAAACTTTGCAGTATTTTACGAAGAGAAGGATAGACTTTACAGTAATTTACGAACAGAAGAATAGACTTTTTATTATTTTATGAACAGATTGATAAACTTTTCAGTATTTTATGAACAGAAGGATGGACTTTTCAGTATTTTATGAACAGAAGGATAGACTTTTCAGTATTTTACGGACAGAAGGATAGGCTTTTTATTATTTTATGAACAGAAGGATAGACTTCTCAATATTTTATGAACAGAATGATAGACTTCTCAGTATTTTATGAACAGAAGGATAGACTTCTCCGTTGTCTTCATCGGAATCTAGCATGCTGCTGCGAAAAAGCGTCAGACCTCGACGCATCTCGAGACTGATCTGACATTTTTTGGAAAAGCTTTGGCATGTATAATCAATCACTGATCCCTGCACAAGTTTTGCCTCCGCTGGCTCATGGTTGCTAAGCCATAGGACTCCGAAAAGCTTTCTGGTCTCTCGAGAAAATCAAAAGGTGTCTGCGTGGGAAGTTCACGACTTTCTTGCACATGAAACACTCGTGGAAGTCTTGAGAACAGGCAGCGTGTGACCAGCAGCTGCTTAACTAAAAAATAGTATTTATTGTATTTCTGAATTGATGTCATTCATGATAATTTTTAATCTAGTTTTTTATGTTCACGTTATCTATGTAATAGCCCGTTCCTCTCATAATGCTGATACATTTAGTTCATCCAGATCTTAGTAATCGACTAAATAATGCCAGGATGTTTTTAACGTTTTTACTAAGTTTTTAACGTCAATACAGGAAAATTTTCAAGTCGACAAATGTCTCCGTTGTGAATGCAGAAATGGATTTTGTTTTCAGAAATTCGGTTATCCTTTCAATGGTCCTTGTAATTATCCTGCTAATTATCCTTCTAATCGAAACTAGCCTATTCCAGTAATGAATTCAAATTTCATGAGAACTTAAACAATTATATTCATATACGTTAGTGCTTTGGCTACTTTAGGTTAGATGATCGCGCGTACCATATATGACTCACTTCGGAGGCAAAGTGGTAATGACCAAACCAATAAGAATCTTCATCAACTCTTGATATCATTGTATCCTCAAGGGATACCTAAAGGGAAGAGTTAACTGTGATAAGCGGACACATCTACACCAACTTAACACGTTGACTCCGATTCTCCACACAGGTAAAATTACATGCCGACAAATAGCTCTACTGTGAATTTAATAATGAAGGATTTTGGTTGCACGAATTTGGCTGCTCAATTAATTTTCTTTCTAATCAGAACTAGCTTATTCGATTGATGAACACAAATTTGAAGAAAACTTGAAAATTTGTATTTATACATGATAGTGCTTTGGTTACGTTAGGTTAGATGATCGCGTATACCATAGATGACCCACTTCGGAGTAAACGAGTTAAGGCACCCATCGAGGCAGAAACCCGGCGAATTGGACCAGAACTCCCTAGTGCCGTAATGGACAGCCTCCGCACATGATGAACATCGTTTTCAGGAAATAATTAATATAAAACTTGTAGGTCTCATGGTTCCGATGCTTTTCAGCTTTTTAAAATCGTTCGATTATTTCAGAAGTTATTGTAGACATTATTTGGTCCAGTCATTAACAATCCCTCTTTATTACTGGTAGGGTGACTCACCTATTATATCGAGTAATTTCATTCGACGCCCTCTTGTCAACTCTACGTTCAATTCGTTGAACGAAACAGTTAACCTAGTTTGTTCTTTCGGAGACGGACATTGTCAACAGGATTGCGTTAGGATAGAGGAAAAACCCTCAGTTATAGCTATAATCCTATTCTTGTGTTGTATGTACAGTGGATTAATATAAAAGAAGAACTCGTAAAAGCTTGACTCGTATGATTCAGCGAGTCGTCATGGATTCATGTTTTTCAACGGGCTCCGTCAGTCCGAGCAGCTGCCAGCGGCCCTCAGTTCTGAGCTACTCCGACCAGCTCAGTAAGCGCAAGTGGCGCTTTTTGTCATAATTCATTTTCCTGGCCTGTGGAGCATCTCCTCGTGTGTATTGATCGCTACGCCTTCACTGTGCCCCGCGATAAGTCCAGTAGTTCTGGGCTCTTTCATTCTGGCATGTCGACCAATTATAGACCTGCTTTGACTACGGCTCTCCGCCTTCTTTCTCGATTCCAGCTTCAAACGTGCAGATGACCTTTGCTATCGTTGCTTCTGCGTTACATCTAATTTTTCATATGTAGTTTTACATTGAAAGTTTAGTTTTCCTCTTCCTTTCCTTCATATTTAGTTTTCCTTCTTGGACTACCGTCAATCGTGCTGTGTTATACGCTGGTGTTTTTGAAACACTTTTTGTTTTATTCGCGGTGGTCGCCCACGATCACCGCGTTGAGTGGGCTGCCTCTGTAGGGCTCCCGTAGACAATTATTGCGTGTGAACAAGACCAATGCAATTTTCAGGGGTCACTGGGTTACACCACGTAATTATCAACCAA
Source organism: Orchestia grillus (assembly GCA_014899125.1). Classification (NCBI taxonomy): domain Eukaryota; kingdom Metazoa; phylum Arthropoda; class Malacostraca; order Amphipoda; family Talitridae; genus Orchestia; species Orchestia grillus. The sequence goes on along the minus strand of VOMN01015215.1, from coordinate 20,669 downwards.
GAGAGACATCAATGGCCTTAACAAGAGATGCATATCTAAGACGAGCAATTCAGCTCAACTAGAACTTTTTTCCCCTCTCGACACCACAATCAATGTCCTCGCAGTCATCCGTCTCTGGTCACCGTCCATCTCGCCACATCGTCCATCTGCGCGCGCTGTTCGAGCGGTCAGACAAACAGCGCGGCTGAAGCTCTAAATCTGCCCTGTTCTAGGCCGCTGATCTGCACCAGTGGCCACAGCCTCCGCATCGCAGATTTACGGCGTCTTCCATCCTTCCTCGCGGCGTAGTTTTTGTCTTCTGGATCAGCGCAGTGTCCCTTATTTTCCTGGTCGAGCAAACTCGGTGATGGATGGATGGATGTTAGGGTAAGTTAAAGGAAGCACAATTTTATAATTCACAGGTTTAAGATCCGAATGATCCTGCATTATCTTAAAAATGAATGATTAATATCCTGCCAAGTGACACTCAACTTTAGGGCAATCAAATCGTTTGAGGCTTGGTTGTCAACAAGGAGATTTTTTGTCGAGATCAAAGTTTTTGTGTTTGGAAACGTCCAAACGCGTTTTAATTTTATCATTGCTCAAGTCTACTATTTAGTGAAGAAAGCAGGCCGTTCGCTGCCGTTAATTTTTTTCAGCAACAGAAACTGAAACAAACTGTGGGGGCGCAAAGTTTAGCTCCTTCAGGAATTTGTTTGACTCGAATACGAAAACTCCCGTAAAATTCGGAGTAAATGCAAGCTATTTCTGGACTATTTCCCAGAACTGACGTAAAAGTGAATGAGAATACCGGAATTCACGTAAAGCAATGTTGCATCAGTGCTTAGGAGGCAAGTCATCTCTTGCATTGGATATTGGCGATTATGAAGAACTTTTTTCAGTTGAGTTTAATGAAGCTTCGACTAAGCATAATTTTCTCATGAATTGCTCGAGTGAGCGAGTAATAGAGAAGACAAATTTCTTAGAATAGTGATCTTCACTCTTCATTGTCTCCATTGATGATTTCTCAAATTGTGTTTACTTCCACAGACGCTGAAGATGAGTGTTGTGTCGCTCGGAAGCTTTAATTTCAGAATAATATCTATTCCTAGAAAAATTATTGGATTTACAGGGTGCTTGTAGAAGGTACTTTTCGGTTTCTTTCCTAAATGGCAACTCGAAACACACAATTTATTAACGATATTTGTAAACTGGGGGTATATATTGCGTCAGTATGCATGTTTTCCATCCGTAATGTTGCAAGTCAATGAAGTATTTCAAATGGCAATGCCCAAACTTTGCTTTCCGATCAACTTGGCCTTCAAATCTCGATTACTCGGGCCCATAATTGAAACGGAAAATAGTGTGACGCGTGGCGCTGAACACCTTGATTATGGCAAAGTAGCCAGAAAATAAAATGAATCGAAACTCCGATTAAGTTTCTGAACGTGTGGCCCGGAGTGGAAAGATTTAATCATCGAAACTTATATGTTATTGCTAATTTTTTTACTTGAACAACGTCGCCATTCCGTAGGATCTGTACAGAGCATATTTTCGTACGATATTTGAATTTTATTGGCCGAATTCACGTGTATGAAATAAAGTTTAAACTTTTAAAGTTCACACGTGACATTCTTTACGACTGGAGTTCACTAGAGTTTGTAAATGCGGAAGCCCGTACAGGGAGAGCAGGAAAATTAGCGATCACCTTCATTTCGAGGCGTTTCTGCGGCTCGGGGGGCATAGGACAGGCAATAAGGTTGGGTTAATTAGGTTTGTCTGTCGTATGCTATGGGACCTACGGACCCCAAGGAGGCACAGTTAGGTTGCCTCAACTCTGATTAGGCATTCTCATCAAAGTACTCTGACCCTATTGCCTTATCCTATGCCCCTGAGAGGGCTGTAAAGACAGACAAAAGATCACTTATAGATCCCCAGGCACCTTTTGTGATTGTTATACCACTATAGTTAAGGCTCTACAGCGTTTAATCATAAAAATAGCATAAATTGAGAATAATCTGTTACTATGCCTTCAATGTCATTAGAAGACAGCATGAAAAGTTTGCATGGCTTTTACTCCATCGATATTGGCAGCTACTTGGCGTTAGTTGTTCTTAATACGAGGCACATTTTTAGATTTCTTGGCGTCTTCATTTTCAAGTTCGTAAAAATAATGCGTATTCAAATTTCACCCATTATTACACACGTTCGAGTTGTACATCGCTATCACTAGAATAAGCAAAAGTTTAAAAAAAGTTTCGTTGAATTTTCACGAAATAAATAGGCAGCATCTTTTCTGAAATAGTAGGTTAATTTAAGAGTAGGACCTCGGAAACCCGTCTCCACGGGCCGTCTAGGCAGCACTCATTTATTCCCCTGTTGGGAACCCCTGTTAGAAACTATGGGCCATGAAATTTCTCCGGAAAACATATTTTCCCTCTTTAATTCTCGGCAATAATGTGAAGTTTTTGCGACACCTTTGGACTGGAGCTAAAAGTTTCGGCGTTAACGACCGCGCTGCTAAGAAACCTGTCAAGTGAGGCGCGAAATGGACGGCCGGCTGGAGGTTGCCTTATGCATGTACGTCATTGCGTGCAAGTGCAACTTAAGGTTCTTTTCGTGTTTATGTTCGTCGTTTTTTCTAAATTAGAAGCCAAAATTATTTGCTGTTCTCCGTATTACAAGCCAGTGTTTTCTATGTATTATTCTCAACAATGCGGGTCGAGGTTTTTTATTTTTCTTGAAATTATACGCAATGTTTTTTTTCGTGTCTACATTCCCGGCCAATATTTTCTCTTGTGTATCATATTACAGGCCAACGCACACCATTATTTTTGATATTGTGTATTTTTCATTACTCTCAACGTTGCGTATCAGTGTCCATTATCACAGTGCAGCTCATTGCCCATCATTTTCAACACTGCAGCTCATTGCCCATTATTTTCAACACTGCAGCCCATTGCCCATTATACTCAGTACTGCAGCCCACTGCCCATTATTTTCAACAGTGCAGCTCACTGCCCATTATTTTCAACACTGCCGCCCATTGCCCATTATTTTTAACACTGTAACCCATTGCCCATTATTTTCAACAGTGCTTACCAGTGTTCGCTGTCGTCCTCTTCACTGCATGTCTTTGTTCTGTGTTGCCAACGCTCCTACTAATGTTCTCCGTGATTCCGAACGAGGTGTACCAGAATCCTTCTCTACCTTCAACGCTGTACACCAGAGTTCTTCACTATCCTTAACGCTGTACACCAGAGTTCTTCACTATCCTCAACGCTGCACACCAGAGTTCTTCACTATCCTCAACGCTGCACACCAGAGCTCATCACTATCCTCAACGCTGCACACCAGAGTTCCGTACTATGCTCTACGCCGTAAACGAGGATTGTACGAGGGACTTGCTTTGTGCAGCAATAAATGTATACCTGTTGTACACTCTCACGCAACTTCATCTCGTGGCTTTATGTCTCAACAAATTAATGGCCGCTTCAGCACAGAACAGTTAGTTCAGCTGAGAGAGACTCTTAGCTGATCCACTTTGCGCTCTTCAAGATTATTGTACCTAGCCGGTGCGAAGGTCCTGATATAGCTGTGCATCAATGAAAGTCATTTAGCATGGTCTCCGACATTTTTTGAGCTCATTCGATGATTCCGTGTCTTGGCATAGAATTACGCTCAGCCAACCACTGCTCGGACATCGTAAATATTATAAGAACTTGATGCGGCCGCCTCGTGACACCAGGAGGACGCAGTTCAGTTGGTAACAGCATGGCACCCGAAAGCGGCAGAGAGCTTGGACCGATCTCGTCCATTGCCTTCACAGAAACGAGTACATGTACCATCTTCATAAAAAAATCGCTTTTCTTCACGCCTGAACGAAACGTCTCAATTGAACGTTACCTCTCAATTTTATACTACTTCGCCGGCTCGGGATTGATGAAGAAATATTTTAGTACTGCTGGCAAAGTGTGAAGAAAACGATGCAGTTTTGTTTCTCAGTTTTCGGGGTTCTGATGAACCGGCTCTCATTATAAACATGAAGACAGCGTCGCTGTATGGAGCGTGACGCCTTCTACAAAACCTGCTCTTTAATTCAGCTCGAAACTGTTGCCGAGTTCTCGTTTCGAATTAGCTTTTTGACGACCATGGGAAGACTCGAATCGTGAAGGCGTTCGCTCGCGGAGCCATTGGAATAAATTATGCGAGAGAAGTTGACTTACACTTCTGATATCCGTAGATTTCAAAATCCACTTTCATCAGAAAGGGGCTAGTTTTTCGTGAAAAGCGAAATGCAAACGTATCGCATTATACGTAAGGCTGCGGTTAGTTTTTTGTACGAACCTAAATGAAGTCTTATGGTCAAAATGATTTATCGGTAGAGGGTAAATTTAGTATGTCATGCCTCCATTAGCGCAATTCTGCAGCACGGGAATGGCTGTCTGAAGTCGAGGCTATCGCGACTTCTCCAATTGTGGGGCCAGGTTGCCGACGTGTGTACGAGATAAACAACAGCCTTTTGCTTTTCTTCAATATCTTTATTCATTTGAAACCACGGAACCATTTGGTGGCTTTGAGCGTTATTGTCTTGTATAGCTGCAATCTATATGAAAAAATGTAAATTTGTATTCATTCAAAATCTTGAATCTAAGGAAGTTCTTCACCGATTTCCTTAAAATGTAGACACAACATCGCATTCAAATACGCGCGAGTTTTATATATATATGCTTTAGATAACCTTTTTTATATATGCTTTTTAAAAATAATTGATTTTGAAAAACGCCACCGTTTTTGGACTCGGATTGCTTCTTCTCTCACATGGACACTCATTTGTTGCCTATTCTAGAACCTGCAAAGCAGACAATCTCTATATCTTCACACACAATGGAGCAACTAAAAATATTGTATACCCATAAGCATTGTTGAATTGAACACATTAGAAACGTGCGTTTTTTCTTTCTTCTTCAATTAACGAAACTGATTCACGGTAACGCGTGGCCGAGTACATCTAGTTTCAAATATATGCTTACTATGAACAAATTAAACCAGAGGATGAATTGTGAGTTCCACAGTCGTCAGCCTTTCCAGCTGCTGTCAATGCTTGACGGTACTAATGATAAAAGTGCGCGTTGTGTTTGTCGTGGTCACGCACGAGTCAGTGTCGCCTGTGTGACAACGCAGCCCAGATGGTAGTCCTGACTGGCCGGCAATACTGCACTCGTAGATCATAGAAGTGCGAGAAGTTTGGAATACACGTCTCCATTTCTTTTTCGTTAGCATTTCAGCGAGTTATTCTACAAGATAATTCTTTCTAAAAAAGTCGTCGCATTTCTTCAGATTCAGTTGTGTAAAGGTATGAAGAATTATACAGGAAAAATCGGCGTAGCCTATTCAGAAATGTTGGTGTGAGGTGCGAATGCACTGGTTGAACAGCCGCCTGCCGGTAATACTTTGCGTGCAATGACCAGGAAGGATGCATAAAAAATGCTAAAAAAATCATTATAAAATATTCTAATAAACTTTCAACTATTAAATATGTAGTGGTAAAACTTGATTATTTTATGAAAACTTGTTTAGCAAACAGAATGTGTTTAGCTAAGTTATCAGTTATGAACTTGTCAACTGGTTCATTCGAAAGCATTGACTATGAATCATGATTGCATAAATAAACAAAGAATTTAGTACTCAGGCCAATTTGGATTTCATGAAATAATGTGATTGCCGTAATATATATACGCATGTCGAAACTTTAAGTCCACGTTTGGCAAAAGTAAAACTCGCATTAATTGATTTCGGATGTAATTCTTGTGTGCGGCGCTGTCAAAAGGCTCAGTTTTTGTGCAGCCCTTGCGTGGTTGCCTTACGGTACTCTCAAGATATCGTTGACTTTTCAATCACAATAGCGTAGACAAGGGGTGTGCGTGACAATTTACAGATACGAAAGAATCAGATTTTAATGTCTTGAGATCATCTCAATATGTTTCCAATCTCAGTTGGAACATTTTCTATCTCATTAGCTGTCATGCTCGCCGGTGAGACTGGGAAATATCCCATTAAGCCGTGCAATTCTTCCATTAAAGTCGGTGGAGCGAGCCCGTTAGATTTATTTCTTCATTCTAATCGAGGCAGCAAGGTCGTAAGTTTAGGCTCGCCGTAGGTAAGAGTGCAGTATTTCCGGCCATAACGCCACAACAGAGATTTCATCAGCAAGTTCACGACCCAACTGCTGCACAGAGACCATCTTAATGCGCTCGTAAAGCGTGCGACAAGAGCTCCGCTTTTGTACCTGATTAGAGCTTTCTTCCAGCATAAACTGCCGCTCTTGACCGCTGTCTTTGTGCCTTTGCTTCCATTGTGCCGCTTATTGGCCTATTTTATGCATGAGATAAGTGTAGGTTGCCCTCAAATAGATGCAAATCATTTCTGTATAGATTGTAGTACAGGTTGCTTCTTTCTTCTGCCTATAGGATGCGCCAAAATTATGGTATAACAGATTTTGTTAGTTTTCTCACAGTAATAAAGGGGAAATTCAAATTTATGAAATTACTTATACGTCGAGGATGTCTTAATAATGATGAACCTCTCAGAGGGCATAGGATACGCTAGAAATAGGGTTAGGTTAGTTAGGTTTGTCTATCTTATGTTATAGGTATTTGCATCCTCAGGGGACATTGTTAGGTTATATCAGATTTAGCTAGGCCTTCGGGACTTCTATCTTTCGGGCCCGCTTTGCGTCTTTCAATTTCCATGCCTTCTTTGCTGGCGATTCTTTATTTTTTCATCCTCTTCTTTCTCAGCTTGGTGTTTCTATGCGCAAGGTATCTTGTGTAGGAACACACTTTGTGCATAAATTCCCAGTTCTCCAATGTCTGTACTTAATGGTCCCGTCTCTTTTGGTGCGAAATAGTCTGAGGTACTAAAGCGTTGCTCTCGCTGCTACTATTACAACTTCTCCTGCTATTACTACTGCTACTACTAATAATAAGAATAATATTGGAAAAGATATATTCAATATGGTCGCTGTTATTTTTGGTAACACCCTTGAGTCGTATTTCGGAAGCTTCGTTAATGGCACGCAGCGTATCATGTGGAATGAGAGCCCATTCTCGACGCAGTTTTGCCTACAGATAATCGAGCGATGCATGAGGAGATCTGCAGACCTTGCTCTCTACAAAACCACACCAAGAAATTAAGTGTGTTCAGATCCGGAGTCCGCGAGGGCCATTTGTCCTTACAGATGAATACCAGAATGTGCGCCTCAATTCCAATTTAGGTCAATCGGAGCCGTGCGATGGAGCCGAGTCTAGTTGATGGGTCCAAGGTGCGCCATCAAAGTAGCCACGTGCCCATAGAGGCGGTCCTGCTTCTAAGATGTCATAAATGTAACGCTGGCTGTTAATTTCAACCCCCGACGCATCAAAAACGAAAGATCTTCTAGTATCAGAGTAGCGGGGATCGCAACCAACACAATCACAGACAGTGAAACTTGACGTCGATTTACTCGTTTGCTTTCCACTTACCCATCCCTGCCCCAATCTCTGTCATTCTAATGGTTGAGACTTCACTGGACGTTGAATCATCAGCGAAGATCTAATTGAGTAGCATGCCTTCCACCATGAGATTGAGGATCGTCGACATCTATCGAGTCTCATTCTTTCATGAATGGTTGTAAGCTCGCGCCTCCTCTGCATTTTACACTGGGAGGTCTCAAAATTTTTATTTTATCGATGGCGCATTTAAGTCTGATTTACCTTCTTAGCCTCTGCCCAAAATTTTTAGCACATGAATGAGGTTTTCCATTCAAATTTTCTCGGGTGTTTTCTGATGAGTTGCGATGTCCGAACAGACTGTTTACTGCCATGGTCTGGGTCGACTGCGGCTGTGTCAGTTTCTTTAAACTTCACAACTTTCCATAACGTTTCACGACGAGCATGCAATTTTTTCGCATGCGATGCACGAATGTGTCGCCTTTTTTATGAACCGATATGAGAGCATTTCGATCAACAGCCGTTAAAAACTTGGCCTTTTAAAAAATATAACTCTGAAATAGGAAATAAACATTATTAGCTTTAAATTGAGGTATGAATTAATTACACAACTATGTCATATGCAACCGTTTTTGGATCATAAAATCATGCTGTCATAATTTTAGCGCACAGTACAGATGGTTATATACATAGTATAGATGGTTATATACATAGTATAGATGGTGCACCCTCTTCTTCGTTATGAGGTGAGTTTGGCCTGTTATTGTCGATTATCATTAGCGAGAAATATAATTAAATTTGACTCGAAATTTTATAGAGGCTATGCAAAGGGCCGATAATTCGATGTCATTTATACTAAGGTTCCTGGATGAGCAGCAAATGCAAAGTTCTTGCAAAGTTCCCAATGCCCTTTCTTTTCTGCATTGATTTATCTTGCAGTCAGTGCCCCCACTGACTTACCTTCACCTGCTGTCGGCTGTTTTGTGATGAAACTTCTGCCTTCAAACTGCTTTGTGTTCGCGCTCACATGACCGAAGCTTTGCAGAGTTCCTCTCAGTTCCACTCAGGGGCAGGGGAGACTAAAATCAAAATTCAGTTCACTCTGTCGGGGACTGTGAAGTTCCATAAATAGTGATTGTGTCATTTCATCACCAATGTACTGCATCCAAAACGGTAACTAAATGAGACCGGCTTCAGGTATATATACAATTTTTTTGCGAAAATTTTTGAAGTTCATTTCCGATGTAGCTGCGTCACGGCGTCAGTCCATGGCAGTGAAAATCAGAGTCGCGGAAAATGTTGCCTTGTTAACGGTCATGAATTGTTTATCATATTTTTTACATATCAGCATTGTAAAAATAAATCATAAATAAAATTGCTATGGTTCGCTACAAACATTGTAAAAATTAGACGATGTTCAATGAATACTTGATGAAAGATTGATCAAACACCAGTAACAGTTGCTTTCGCAATGCCCTGCCCGCGTACTTGTGCACTGTCGCACATAATTGTATGCATCCCTTCAGAATATCAATAATTCGCCTAATATTAAGCTATAGTAATGAGAGACCGATACCATGAGTGCAACACACTCACTAAAGTAAGCATTCAACGAGACTAAGCGAGCTATATCGGCTAAACTTCAGGCCAATTAAGGATATTCATTTGTGAGTACATTTTTGTGAGCCACTCTGTGTGGATGTCATGACACCTCGACAGCCGTATCCCCTCAGAGGGACAGCCATATCCCCTCAGACGGACAGCCGTATCCCCTCAGAGGGACAGCCATATCCCCTCAGACGGACAGCCGTATCCCCTCAGAGGGACAGCCGTATCCCCTCAGAGGGACAGCCGTATCCCCTCAGACAACTTCTCCTGCTATTACTATTATTCCCCTGCAGGGGCAGGGGAGTATTACTCCTGCTATTACTATTACTCCTATTACTATTACTCCCTGAGCCCTCTGAGGGACAGCCGTATTCTCTCTGAGGGACAGCCGTATCCCCTCTGAGGGACAGCCGTATCCCCTCTGAGGGACAGCCGTATCCCCTCAGAGGGACAGCCGTATCCCCTCAGAGGGACAGCCGTATCCCCTCAAAGGGTATAGGATATGCAATAGAGTTAGGTTGGCTAAATTTTTCTGTCGTATAGTACGGGGACTGGCTTCCCTAGGACACTGTTAGGTTACTTCGACCAACGGTAGGCCTTCGGGAATCCTTTGTTTCGTGCTTATTTTACTTCTTCGAATTTCCACACCTTATTCGCTATCTGTTCTTTGTTTTTTCTACCTCTTCATTCTTAAGTTGCTGTTTCTATAAACAGATGATCGTGTGTGGGAACACACCTTGTCCGTAGGTCCCACGTTCTCCGTAGTCCATACCATATGGGCGACTCTTTTTGCTCCTTTGAAAGCGCGTTCTGTGTCACTATAGAGCTGTGAACTGACTACTTATTATAATAAAAAAAAATAATGGTCGTAATCGCATCGTTGAAATCGTTGCCAAGCAAAATCTGCTGTCCTGAAACATTCTCCCTCAGAGACACGCAGCCTCAAATGCCTCCCTCTCCCAGAGGGAATACAGCCCCCCGTCCCCTTCCCCTACCTAGAGGGGGGTCACAGCCCCCCGGGCCCTGTTTGCTCAGCGAGGCGGCAAACAAGCGTGTGCTGCTGCTGGGCCCTGATGCTCTGCGCGACGGGCTGCTGTTGTGGTGCTGCTGCTGCTGTGGTGCTGGTGCTGTTGTGGTGCTGCTGCTGTGGTGCTGCTGTTGTGGTGCTGCTGCACATGCTGCTGCTGTGGTGCTGCTGTTGGGGTGCTGCTGCTGCGTGGCTCATGCAATAATAAGGCCACTGCATATAAAACTAGACTGTTTCGAAGTAAGCGTGACACTTTTTAAGCATTTAGAAGACACGTCCCGGTTCATGCTGCTCGCTGCTGCAATAAATAATTCCGGCGGTGGCACGTCTGATATACCTGCCTCACTTGAAAGGCCTGCCTGACTTGATGAGGTCTGAGAGAAAAAAAAAGTAATTTTCTGACCTGAATAGTCGATATGATCGATAATGAAACGAACGACTAAAGTTTCGTTTTTAATTTGAGTACGTGGCGTCGTAGGACTTCCTTGTGTTTTCTGTGATGCTGCTGCTTGTATCGCTGCTTTTGTGGTGGCAATTTGTTGCCGTCCCAGCGCTAAGGCCGTCCTAATTCGCTCATGCATTGCCTCTCCAGCATCAGAACTCACGCAAGCACAAGTCCTTCTCGGCCAGTACTCGTCTGTGCCTGGCGTTGTGGCATGTATCAGTGCTTAGCTTTATTATAATAATAACAACAATATTAATAACAATTGAGGAACGTTGTTCTTATTACACTGGGTAACAAAAGTTAACGTATGGCTTGCGTCTGGGTGCAGACCATAATTTCCCATTGCTTTGTAACCCAGTAAAATGAAAGAAAACATTTAATGCTGGAACTTTCGTTTTGTGGTTTGGTCAATTCATTATTAAATTAGCCTTTCTTCAATACAAATCAAGAAGACAATGTAATACACCTATAATACGAAAACATATTTTTGAAGGAATAATTGTCATTTTCTATGAAAGAAGTGAAAAAATAACCCTCAATTGTCAGGAAGAAGAATCATTTCCGTCGCTTGACTCATTTAGTTCAAGTGACGGGAAGAGATTCAGACGAGCGCCACTACAGCGACTCCTGGTACCGGCTGATGGACCTGAGGCTGCTCAGCCGTGTCATGGACTGCGACTAGCGCTGCTTGCTAACCTTAGGCGACTAGCGCTGCTTGCTAACCTTAGGCGACTAGCGCTGCTTGCTGACCTTAGGCGACTAGCGGTGCTTGCTAACCTTAGGCGACTAACCCTGCTAGCAAAGCTTAGCTGTGAGCGCATGAGTTAGCGCTAGAAATTTTATGCTAGAACTTTACGCTAGAACTTTTACGCTAGAACTTCACGCTAGAACTTTACGCTAGAACTTTACGCTAGAACTTTACGCTAGAACTTTACGCTAGAACTTTATGTTAGAACATTACGTTAGAACATTACGTTAGAACTTTACGTTAGAACTTTACGCTAGAACTTTACGCTTTGTTCTGCTGAGCCATTGCTTTCTACGGTGCTAGGATGGCACTATGCTCATAAACAAATGAAGGTATCGTAGTTCTTATTTTTGTAGAGCGCTTAGGCCACGGTTTGGTTGTGGCTCACTGCCATAATTCTATATTTACCAAGTAGATTATTTAATGATCTCATCATCTGGGCTGCTTGTTAGTAAAGAAATGTCCCGTGATACGTTCCTCAGTATAATCGGGCAGTGGGGTCAGTGAGTTTTGTTCGATTTTTCGAATACTCTCCTGAAATTATGATGACATTCGCTAGGCTATTTTCCGAGGAATCATTTTGTGCCAAGGAAATATTATTTCAATGTTGACTCCTATTCACAACAGTTCGCCGTGACGGTACATGGGGAATTATTTTGTCTTGTTCGTGCTGCGCCGTTCCTCATTTCCTGAACTTACAAGGCTTCGCAGGCCAGCAGCTCCTAGCGAAGATCAAAGCATATAATTAGCGAGGCTGTCGGCTCGGGGTAAGGCGAGAGCCACCATCTCAGAGTCTAAAACTCTTGGTAATTTCATGTCATAAAAGTATGAAAAACATTTTCGGGGAGCTTTGAATATTCTCACGCCACAATAATTAAACGTAGTAAGCCCCCTTTTATTCATGTAACTGTGGCTTGAATGTATTGAAATAATAAAAAATAAAGAAGTGGTTTTAACTCTGGCGACAGCGGCCTGGTCGGTGGGAGGCTGCAGACAGAGAAAGCCACGTCGTGCTGTGCATTTGGTCGGTTAGAGAGCAGCTCGACCAGTGGAAGGTGAGCGTGTTGGAAGCAGATGTGCTATTAAAATATCACCTTTCTGCTGCAATAGAGTGCATTATCTGTTACGAGATATGTTGCCAGTCATCCGCGCCGTACGAGGCATGCTGCTCTCCTTGTACGGACTATAGGCCTCTTTTTACAGATATAGGCCAAACGTGTACATCTGGGTCACGGTCTTGCAAATATCGATGCATGACGTATGTGGGTATTATGCTTCTCGCTTTCTTAACGTTACTTCAGGAAGACGAGGAGTGTATTTTATACAAAAAATTCTTTCATTTTCCGGGGAACTTCATTCTCGAGCGTGAATAGATTGTGTTCTACGTAGTTCGATCAGTTATTATAAAATGAAACGTGGGAAGCGTTTGAGCTTGTATTGCTTTCGCATGAGATTGAATGCAAACAAAACTACTCTACTGTAATGCAATCGTCTGTGAGTAAATGCTTTCGTAAATCTACTTCAACTCAATTGTTTTAGATTTGTTTTTAAAATATTGGCCCAAACCCAATTTACAACACCTCCCAGGAGGTATTGGATAGACCATGGGCAATAAGGCAATACGGTCTAGCGTCCCCAGAAAGATACTGTTAGGCTACCTCAGTTTAAGCTAAGGTTTCGGGACTCCTATCTTCTTGTGCCTTCTTCGCTGATGATTCTTTAGCTTTTATTTCTCTTCCGTATTGACGTGGTATTTCTATGCACAGAAGATCTTGCGTGGGAACATTGTGCATAGATTCCCCATTCTCCTAAGTTCATACTAAATGGTCCCTTCTCTTTCGATGCGAGAGAGTCTGAGTCACTAAAGCTCTGCTATCCTTGCTACTACGACTACTGTGCACTATCATACGCCCCCTACCCATGATGGAGATTTTATGATGCTGACGAAGTTTTTATTTGTTCAAACTAAATATAATATTCTTGACTTATACGAGCTGTTGAAGAAACTTTAGAATGTCTTTCTTGCGCAGTAAATGATTCATATAAAAAGGCGGTAAAGAATATTTTGTCGCGCTTCTTGTGCACACAGCACGTGGGTTCAACCAACCGAACTCGCGACGTGAGGGCTGTTGAACATGCCAATGGGGTAACTGAATAAATTTTACCCCAAGCTCTCGACTGCATTCTAAAACGAGACGTCAATACAACGTTCGTGTGCTCAGATCTTGGTATTCAAACTAATCATACATGTATAAGCACAAACTTTTTCGCAAAGGCATTCAATGCGTGTGAACATAGGACTAATTGAGAAAAGTGAACCGATATTAATATTTTGAACCTTCGTTGGCGAATTTCCATTATATTTTTGAGGAATATGTTGTTGTAATTGTTTTCATGTTTCTTGTAGGTTTTTGGTGGTAAAGAGTATGAGTTCGGCAGAGTTTTATTGAATGTTATCTCGATATTTCTTCCTTATCACTGTTGATCAGTATACCTGTAGATGCGTGAGTTTTCAAATGGACTATATGCCATGTTCCTTGGATACGCTCTTGTGCTTACTATGAGAACCTCGTTTGTTGCTCTCTGTGACGCGCTCTACGACGACTGTGCGTCAACTCAAGGCCAGCTGGTCTGTCATTTACATTGTACTTCGGAAAAACCCAAGGCTACTTAGTCTGCCCTTGCTGTGGCTTATGAATATTACTATGCCATGAGCCACGCCGAGCTAGCCGGTCAGCTAGTGCTGTGTGCTACACAGTTACTCGGTCTGGGTTCTACGTGTTTTCTGGCAATCGCATAGCCGGGGCTTAGTGATCCACATGTTATCGTCTGCATAGTCAAAAGCTCATTAAGTCCAAAACTGGAGTATGGTGTAGCACTTTTTCTTTACTGCAGTAATGCCAACCTCGAGTTTGCCATTCCACCAGTAACTTACTACAACGGAGTCAACCTGGAGTGTGATGTAGCGTCTCCTATTCACCACAAGAGACTCGGACTCGAGTGTGATGCACCGTGCGCTGTGTGCTGTGGTGACACGAACAACTCCAAAGTCCAGACGGGCTCGTCTTTTCACCCCTGGCTCCAAGGCTGTCTGGAACTCGCCCGACCGCTTCTGGCGCCGCGGTCCCGAGCTGCGCTTGTGGCATCCGAGGTATGTGAGGCCAAGTCTGTTTTTAGGCCTACATTTGAGCGTACACGGATTTTACTCAATTCAAAATCTGTGAAATGCAATGAGAGAAAATGAAATTCCAGTTACGTAACAGATAGATAAACTTAGGTCGAAAACTAAGCATCCCCGCTACCTATGCACATTCGCTTAACCTGCATTTGAGACTGTGTATACACCTGCTAACGTACACGTACATTCACCTACGCATTCATTCTCACGCGTAGTTGTGCGAGACAAGTACTTTCATTGCGATAGTCCTTGAAGAGATTATAGCTGATGCCTGGGCAAACAACGGAGTGCGCGTCGTCGTCTCGGACTAAAAGAAGTTGGTGTACCGATACCTAGAGCTCGATGGGCCACTGCGCTCCCAGTGCTCTGTGCGACCTGCTGGCGTGCGCTGGAGACTCCCTGATTGTTGGTGTTGGTGCTCTCTCAAGCTAGTCTGAAAGCGAGCTCAGGTTTTCCGTTCGTCATAAGTAGAAGAATTTTTCATTCGCCTCTCGGTGACTGAGTTTGTGACCGTAATTCACACGTGCCCAGTGAGATTACATAATTGTGCTTGTGGCCTTTTAATTAGTTGGTTTTATTATTTTGCTTGCTCTTATGGCGTCGCTTTTTTCATGTAATTAGCATATGTTCATTTGTCATGTTCGTCTCGCAGACAGGATCCTTATCGAAGAACTTTAGCTCGTCTATTTTCGTAATTATCTTACCACTTATAATTGCGTATCACTTGGGAGTAGTTTTCAGTATCTTTTTGGCATATCATGTTTCAAACTCAGTTGTGAATTTTTTTAAGCTTTTGCAGCTCTCCCTGTTCTAATTTGGGCTTTAAATTCATTCTTTTCGTTATTGATTTAATTAGGTGGTATGAGAAATTTCCAACTCGTTACTTTTTACCTGTAATTAACTATAACCTAGCATATTGAAAATTATTGTTCATTATTATCGGTACTACTCTCAGAGAATTTATTTTCCCGTGTTCGAGAAATGTTGCCCTGCTAAGCGGAATCTTAAATTTCTTCAACCCAGTCAAAGCATTCAGCCGCCTCCTCATGATGAACTAGCCGATGTCTGAAGTCAGGCGGCAGAAATTGTATTAAATACAGATGCCCCGAGGTAGGAAAGGAACTAGGACTGGGAAGTATGCTTGGGAGTAGGAAAATTAAGAGCTACTTTGTTAGTGATTAAACAGCGTGAAGGGCATTAATTTAACAAGGTGCAATTGGCAGTTACGCCAAAAAATTGTTTTTAACCAAAATGTTAATTTGTTCAAAAGGTTTGAGTTATTCCCTCACACTGCAATAGCCTCTAGTGCACAATCCAGGAAGCAACTGCACCACCATATACGTCATATTCTTGTTTTAGCGTTAAGGGCGGTGCTAGCATACTTTTCTTTCAGTCTGGAAGGTTCGATACCGGCTAGAGAACTGCCCTTTGGAAAGAAAAAATAATGCCCACATTATTCAAAGGTGGCACACCAGTGTGGTCAGGGTACCCGAACGACGAATCCAAGGGAATGTTCGTGACATTTGCATTAGCGGCGGGAGAGTTACTGCGCAACACATAGGTGCGTGAGTGAGTTCGTGTTTGATCAGCTGACTTTCGTTCTTGTGAGCCAATGCATCGAGTTGCGTCGTTTCCTCTCCTGTAAGCCTTTACTGCGTCTTGATGGAACTTCCAATCTCCTGCACTTGTTATTTCGAGCACATGCTTCAGAGATGCAGCGGTCATCGCTGGTGTTTTTCAATTACTTTCTAGATTAGTTTCTTGGAGGACTTGCGGTACAAAGGAATGTAACTCACCGGTTTGAATCGTAAGCAGTACCCAAGAAGCTTTCCTTTGCAAGCTCAAAGTACAATAAAATTCCCAAGCTTTTCAATGTTCTTGTGAGGAGCAAGTCAATGAGGTAGAGTCTGAAAAACTATAATCTGTCTTGGACCTCAACTGAAAATCCCTGTCGATTTAGTGACATGTTTCTCATTTCCTTACAGAAGACATTGTTTATATGCCACTTCGAAGAAGTGCTCATTAAGGATTTTTCCCCTGCGCTATTCCATGGTGCTCAGTGACCTTTGTCGGAGCTACCTACCCATTCGGCTCAAGGCATCTGGGTTCTGCATCGTCATATCAAAATAAAGAGAATTATAATAGTTGTAAAATTAACAATGATGAAATGAAACATGAAGGACATAATTTTATTAACATATATGGGAATGCATACCTCTTAGGAGGATACGCTGGAGGGGATTGTCTATCGTCCCTTTGGACTTGGCAACCCTCGGGGATAGGATTCTGGACTTGGTAACCCTCGGGATAGGATTCTGGACTTGGTAACCCTCTGGATAGGATTCTGGACTTGGTAACCCTCGGGGATAGGATTCTGGACTTGGTAACCCTCGGGGATAGGATTCTGGACTTGGCAACCCTCGGGGATAGGATTCTGGATTTGGCAATCCTCGGGGATAGGATTCTGGATTTGGCAATCCTCGGGGATAGGATTCTGGATTTGGCAATCCTCGGGGATAGGATTCTGAGCTATTCCTGTAACTTCAACAACCTGACAAATTCACCATGTGAATTGGGAATGAATATGAAATTGAAAATGGTCAAACTGCGGTCTTACTGTTAGCATCACATGAATAGAGCATCGGTGGTTAAATTATTATTGTTGTAATAATCCTAATTGGCAAGGTGGGTACACGTTAAAAATGAAGCTTTCGAGTTAAACGCATACAGGTAAAAGATTCCTAGTTAGAATTTTTCCGTCAAACCCCTGTGGCAGGCGGAGCGATTCTTAATTGAATCTGGAAACAATTTTTGAAACAATATCTCTCTGGATTTCAAGGCCGTAACAAAGTGCTCTGTCGAGCCTCAAAACGAGACAAGAGTGGCTCCTCTTTGACGTCTTTGGAGCTATTTACTTTGGTGGCCGGGATCCCCTCATTTCGCAGCTAACCCTGTAGCCCGATCAAAAAGACGGCATTTAGAGCTTCTTTCAGTCCTGACATTATAAAGAAAAACCGATAGTTTCTTTGTGACGCTCGCGCTCAAAGGGGCTTTAAAGTAGAGCGTGGCTTGCATCGAGCGCCTTTCGCTTGATGAGCTGCTACGGCTTCAGCAGACGTGGTCGTGCTTGGCAGAGGTCCTGTGGAGGGCCCTTACCGGCTTCTTTGCTGAACTCCATTTCTTCCCTGTCATTTTAATTGGTGAGGAATGTAATAAATGTACGTGTGTGCCAATGCTATGGTGCATAAATTAAATGCTAAAGTTTTTTAAGTCCGTGGTTAGAGAGCGTCACACTCGGATGTTCTTCATAGCTTCAACATGTTGGAGTTAATTCATCTTCTGACCCTGCGGTTACTTACTGGTTGAAATTAATGTTCCATTGTACATCTTTCCTCCGTTGTTGGAGTGTCGAATATAAGCACAACTTTTCGTAATTGTCGTTTCTTTTAGTAGCTTTTACTCAAAATGAAGGTGCATGAGAGAGATAGTCATCCAATCATTTTGTGATGCGAATTTTTAGACGAAGCTTGTCTTTAATTTCAAATAAACTTATTGTTATTATTATCATTATTATGAAAACATGCTTATGTTATGGGCCCCCCCAGAGGGCATAGGGCAGGCTATATTCAATAAGGTTTGGTTAGTTAGGTCTCTCTAACCTATGCTATGGAAAGTGGCGTCCCCAGAGGGACATTGTTAGGTTACCTCAGCTCTAGTTAGGCCTTTTGGGACTTCTATATATCGTACCCAATTTTTTTTTAGGTTTTCATGCCATCTCTGCTGATAATTCTTTTCTCCCTCCTCTTTCTAAATTGGCCGTTTCTATGCGCAAAGAATCCTGTGTGGGAACTGACCTGTGCAATGATTCCTCGTTTTCTGTAGTCCATACTAAATGGTTCTTCGCAAAAAGTTTCTTCGTCATACATAGAGATTATCGACATTTTAACAACCTACATTTTAACAACCTCGCTTGGAATGCTGTCTACAAAAATTATATGAATATAATTAAGATTCTATTATTCCACAACATGCTTTTTCGTAATTAGAAGTTGGCCAAATTCCTGATTTAACGAACCTTGTGTCACGCTCGAGGATTGTCCGTCATCTTATGAGGGTCAGTGATGGTCCTTCACACACGTGGTGCTCAACTTAGAAATCTTGAGCGACTGACTGTAGAGTCATAGATGCGGATTGTGAAAATCAGCCGCGGAAATTAATCTCTGAAGCGAAATGTACGTATTTTTTCCCTAGAAAGATGACAGCCATTCTGAAATCCCGTGCACGTAAATCGCTTCAATTCAAAATGAATACTAACACAACGGTTGGTGAAGATATTTCACACTTTGCACTCTGAGTGTAGTTATTGGAACCACTAGAGGTTCGAGAGTAGGCTGCGCTCATCTTCAGTAGGAACTAAAAACAAAATGAACACAAAACCAATATGCCATTCCTGTACACTTGAGATACTATGAAAAATAAGTGAAACTGCGTGCAATGGTAATCAAAAACAGCACATTGAGTCAGTAGTAAAAATTGCGGATTCCCGCGACGAAGTCGATTCGTGAAATTTTACTTAATTACAATTCAATTCATGTTGATGCTTTCAACATTTTGCATGCTTTGTGCGCTCCAAAGCCATAAACTTGACTTTCTTCTAAGTATGTTCCTGGCCTTAATGTTTGAATAGAATTTTATTATTTTTTGCAGCAATTTCGCAATTCAAGTTAAGTTCAAACCAACCTTCATGTTTTATGAAACTGGATTAAACGTTGTGCCTACTGTACGTCATCCAGTTCCGTGAGGCCTTTACCACACCCGCCATTGCATCAACGTGTTGACTATGATAACTCCTTTAATCATAGACGGCAAATCCCCAAAAGAATATTTGCGCGAACTGGACACGAGTGCCAGAGCTCCCACGGTGTCGCAGGACCTGAATTTTGCGAGGGCCGTCCAGCAGCAACTCGTTCGGATGATCAGTTTCGCCCGCACTCGCATCCCCGACAACCGAAGACGTTCGTGCCGGGCCAACAAGACGGGGTACAAATCGCGTCTGGCCTCGGAACGTCATAAGCAATCCTCCCCTAATGAGTGCGCTGCTGCCCTCCGGTCTGGGTCCCCCATCAGGGCACTCAGCCCCCAGCGTTCACCCTGCTCTTCTTCACGTGCTCTACGCCGACAAGAGTCCCAAAATGCCTATGAGAATGAAGGATTAAGGTGAGTCACCTTATGCCGTAAAATAATGTTCCCGTGAAAAATATCATTTTTGGTTTAAGTTTTAATCATTTTATATCGTACTAACAGAAATGGGGTTTTACGATGTTTTTACAAATCGTATTCATTTGATTAAAATTTCTGTAAATTATTCTATAAATTTTCTGTTCGTATAACCCGGAATTTCGAAACTACGATGCTGTGCATTACTTCAGCCAATGATGATTAGAAATGACTCATTCTGGGCAAAATTTACCTACAGCGTTAACATGTTAACTGCCATTCTCCACACCAGTAAAATTACATGTCGATGAATATCTTCGTTGTGAATTTAAAAATGAAGGATTTTGTTTTAAAAAAAATTCCTATCCTATCAATTTTTCTTCTATTAAAAACTACCACATACGAGTGATGACCAGAAATTTCATGAAAGCTTAAAAATTTGTATTCACATGTTGTACTACTTTGGCTAGCTTAGGTTAGGTTAGATGACTACGCGTACCACATGCGGCGTGGCGGTCAACGTGTTAATGCATTCCTATTGTTTTTATCAAATACGTAAAAAAGATTCTGCAGTAGTCTGGTTTGAGCCCCTTACCGTAAGCGCGCTCCCGTGCTGCAGGGAGGCCTGGGACGCGGCCCCGCAGGCGAGCTGGGTGTGGCCGGTACCTGCGGGTCTCCTCTGTTGCCTGCAATGTCCGATTTGCCCACACTGTCCAATTTGCCCACACTGTCCAATTTGCCCGCACTGTCCGATTTGCCCGCGCTGTCCGATTTGCCCACACTGTCCGATTTGCCCGCACTGTCCAATTTGTCCGCACTGTCCAATTTGCCCGCACTGTCCGATTTGCCCACACTGTCCGATTTGCCCACACTGTCCGATTTGCCCACACTGTCCAATTTGCCCGCACTGTCCAATTTGTCCGCACTGTCCAATTTGCCCGCGCTGTCCAATTTGTCCGCGCTGTCCAATTTGTCCG
>VOMN01015200.1:0-26551 GCA_014899125.1 Orchestia grillus | reverse complement strand
CCTGGATTGGGGGGCCGCAGAGGTGAGATTCAGAGGTGAGGGTGAAAATAATTTTGTTATTAGGGGGTGAAAGGGAATCACACCCCAAGGGGATCCCATTCTGAGGTCCTGAGGGACCCCATTGCCCCCACAGGTTACAATAGCAGTAGCTAAGCCCTCAGGATGTCTTGCCTGAGTTTCTTTTTATGCTCACATAGCTGCTTTCTTGTTTTCCTTTCTGGTGATGATCATTCTTTGTTACTGCTTCTTTTTTTCCTTTGTTTCTGCGTCCATGAATGGACTTGTCATTTTACTTGAGAAACTATATGGACTCCAGAGTCCATGGCAAAAATTTTTTATTTGGTTGTGGTGCCATTTGTTTGATCTCTTGATATCCATGTGTCACTATCTTTCTTTATTAAAATTAAATTCTTATATAAATGTTACTAGTGTTGATTGGAGGCTCAGACTTTCAGGGGCCATAGGATAAGCAATAGGGTTAGGTAGTTAAATTTGTCTATCCTGTGCCATGAAGACTGGCGATTCCAGGAGGACACTGTTAGGTTACCTCAGCCATGAATATGATGTTAAGACTTCTATCTTCTGTGCCTTGTTACTTTCTATCCATTTTTATGCTTTTTTTGCTGATCATTTTATCTTTTATTTTTTTCTTCTTTCTTAAATTGCTGTTTCTGTTTGCAGAGTATCTTCCCGAGTGAGAACACACCTGTGCATAGATTCCTCATTTTCTACAGTTCATGCTAAATGGTCTCTTCTTTTTGCTTTCTTGAGACCGCATTCCATGGGGCTCACACCAGTAACATAATCTAATTGGAGGCTCACAGTTACTTGTTCTGTTTCATTTCCTAAGACCAATTAGATTCTGTAATTTTTTTCAACTCTTTTTATGATGTTGAATTTTGATTTTACCTCCATGCACTGACTGATGTGTTTTTTCTATCTTAAATAAGCACCAATGTTGTTTGTGAAACAGGTAAATAGTGCTAAAATATTATATCCTTTGATTTATAATGGCAATTGATACGGATGAGTATTTTAGGGCACATTGCCTCCATGCAATCATCAAACAAAACCTCACTCATTGTTTTGTTATTGAGTTATACCTTATCATTATTACTTCTACATTTTTAGCTCTTTACCCTTATTGAAATGGTCTAGCTATAATAATACCTATGTTGTTTGTGAGTGTTCATATACATTTGTATTTACAGTTCTAGTTAAGGCATCTTCACTTTAGTACTGTTACTTTACTATGGAAATCATATTTCTACTTGACGTGTCCTTACTTTAGTGCTGTTACTTTTCTATGGAAATCCACTGATAAATTTCAGTTTCTCAATACAGTTGATCCCTCAATCAATAAACAAAATTACAGGATGGAATTATCTTGTGATGGGGGACCTATGGGCAATATCTCCCATGTTTTAAAAAAACTTGAAGCACTTACCTGCCCAAAAAAGTGATCTAACAGTAATTTTTTTGGATGTGACTTTGAGTTTGACCAAGTTGACGATATTCCTAGGTCCTAATTGCTCTGAAGTCCAATGGAATCAGGTCTGTTGATGCGAGGGTCTACTGTATTTATCATTATATTTTTTTTAGGATTGGTATTTATCATATCATATTATGCATGAATCCAACCATGGTGAACTGTTTGGTCCAGGACTGAATACAGTGCCCCTGAGGTGCTCATATCTGGAGCGTGCCCTGAACTGAGGCCTGCAGGGGGAGGCGGTGGAGGCAATCCAGCCTCTGATGTGTGGAGTCTGGCTCTGATGCTGCTGCAGCTGCTCCTCTCCTCTCACAAGACGTGAGTCAGCCTTGTGATCACCACTAGCGCTATAAAAGCCAATTTAATTTTTGAGTTTACAAGTTATTATTGTGTGCACTCGAAAGCATAATCACACTAGTTTTGAATGCAACAATATGAATTCAGGAAAGTCACCTTTTTTCTTTTGAATGCTCATAAAAAAGTTGAAGGGGAAGATAACTGCACACAGTGGAAGCAGTTTTACCATAAAAGAAACTTAGAATGTGGGCATGAAAAAATATTTGCATTCAAAATACGATACAATAATTAAACATAGTGAATCAAATTTGAACACTAACTTTGCATTTTGTCCCCCCCCCTTCTAAGTTTCCATTGTAGTAAAAATGCTTTTCCTGTGTGTGGTTATCTTTGCATCCAAGTTTTTCATATGAATTCACGACCATAGTGTATCATTTCACATGTTCTCCATACTTGGCAGTGGTTCTTATAGGGTTACGTTCCTCTGATACGTTTCATTTTACCTCTGGAAAATAGCATTGCTGCAGAAAATAAATTAAATCAGTCATTCGTTCACCTCCGTTTTGGTAGGCTCCAAAAATTTGTAGCAGATTGAAGATCTTGTTTTTGAGGTACCTTTACATTAGAGTACTATTGCTGTACTACCAAATATCGTTTGTGATATAGGTGCAAATGTTATATTCAGATAATATTTTTTTTTGTTTGGACAAGCATAATACAACCAGGTGTAGTTGCAATGAAGAGGCTGGACCGAGGTATTCATTGAATTAGTGGCCTACTCAGCTATCTTCCCCTTTTTTTTATGGAAACGCCTCAGCTTAATTTTATATTGCACACCCGCCACGCTGTATTCTATTTCAATACTTCTTTGTCATCCTGTGGGCTTGAATATTTTTCAGTGATTAGCTAATGAGAAATTAACTTCGCTTTTTATTGTATTTTGAAGTGAACTAGTAGAATAATTGATAGGAGCACAGGTTTTCTGGCTCTGCCCTCCTGGACGTGAGCATCGCGACTGTGCTGCTGCTGGCTGCTGACTCAGACTACGAGGACCTGGCGTCTGCTGTGGTGGAGCAAAAGCCCCAACTTATGAAGGAGTTTGAGGTTAGTTTTCTAGGTTCATCCCACGCAGCTTCGTCAAGTAAATTCTGTTCTGAGTAGTTCAGATGAATCTGACGTATAAATTTCAGTAGCTCTTGTGTTCTGTATCAAGATTTTTAATGTAGGTGTTAACACTATAATAAACAGCTTAAAGTAGGTACCATTTTGATGGTATAATTCATTATTTTTCAGGATTTATGCGATGATACTCGCGATCTGCTGCGGTCCTGCCTAAAATTCAGCCCTCAGTCTAGACCATCTCCGGCTGAGCTCCTGGAGCACCCTGCCTTTGCGGGCCTGCCGCTCACAGCTCCTGTGGATCCCACCCCAACTCCCTTCCCCCGACCCTCAATAGCGTCGCCTCGACGCAAATTCCTTCCTGCTTCAGCGATGCTGCCTAACTATCCTCTCCCTGAGGAGTGCATGAAGCCCGGGGATAATGGCATCAAGTACGTTCTTTTCGGCCCAACTTCATGTTTTTTGTTTTTTGAGAGAGCCACATCAATTCCATAAGTAACCAAACCCAAGTGGCAAAGTACCTATTCAATGCGTTCCGAAAATTTTGAAACTGTCTATACATGCATATGGTCACTACCGCTGTTCTAGACTTCCACTGTGTTCATACATCATAGATGCCTCTTAAATGTATGAGAAAAAAATTATGAAGGAAACTTGACTCAGAAATCTTCATAGTAACAATTAAAAGATAATATCCACTCGTTCACATTAACTAATCAAATATTGTTCGTTCCGATAATTTGTTTAGCCTGCATGTTGCAGAAAGAGCTTCACTCACCTCACAGATACTTGCGCGTGTTGCAAGAACAGCCTCACTCACTGACCCACAAATAATGTTCATAGCATGCATGTTACAGGAACAACTTGGGGTGCCTACGAGAGAGGAGCTTGAGGGAAGTGTACCACCTGTGGCAGCTGGCAGGGGGCCATCCTGAGCAGGAGCTGGTGAAGCACGGCTTCATCATCACGCGGCCCCCCGTCCTCACCCTGCCCAGGTTGGCTTCGTGCGCCTCATCGGGACTATGTCAAGGCTGCTCGACTTCTCTGTTGCACAGAAGAAATTTGGTATTCCGAAATATGTCGCATAATTTGGGGCCCGATGCAGGGTGTTACGTTATGCGTCTTAGTTACGTGAAACTGCCTCAATTTTTTCTGTTTTCTCCCTTGGATTTCTTGTTTGCTGTTCCTCCATAAGTGACCATGTTAGATTTGCCCCTACGTGCGTAAACTCTTTAAATAGCGTGCTCTTCGAAGTGCTACTTCTACCTTCGTTATCATACACCAAATATGTCAAGCCTGTGCAACCGTCTAGAAAAGTTTGTATAGGACCGCTAAACCCATCTCGTGCGACGTGAAGGGGTTACGAACTTCTCTGTTGGCGTGCTTACATTACCTCTCTTGCTTATACAATCAAGTTACCTTAAGCAAATACAGAAGCACTGGTCTCGTGAGTTTCAGTAACTCAGTCAGGTATCGGTAGGTAGGTAAGGCTTGTTGATTTGTGCATTAATTTTGAGCTGTGCTCGTCCTGGCCATGTTTTTTTGACAAGAATGATGCACCCTACATTATGATCTCACGCCTGCTTGGATTTTTGATAGCGCTTGCCTTTACACATGAATATTTATCAACCTTGATGGATTAATGACTGTGTATACCATTTTTATCGAATTAAGTATATCATTTTGAGGATTTTTAACTCTTTAGTTATTAGTGGGACAAGCAGGAAACCTCTTCTTGTTTCTTCTACTTCACTCTCGTGTGCTGATGTGCGTGTTTCAGCCACGTTCAGTGTTTTATATGTTGCAAAATATACTGTTTTAATATACTTTTACACTGCTACTCGCATCTAACTCTCATGGCTCCTTCTTTCATCTTTCTAGCGGTTAACATAAATCTAGTAGAGGCGGTGGTCGACGTATGACGTAGTTATTTTAAGCACCTTTTGATTAGGGTCCAAAATTTTTAGTTTCAGTAATTCGAAATATGTTCTCTTCTGTTAAAAGCACAAATTTTGAGTACTTGGATCTAGAAATTGAGCAGTTACGCAGTTAATGTGAACTGAGTATTGTGTTGCAGCATAGCGACGGTGGAAGGGGAGGTGCTGGGGGGCAAGTTTCACCGCCTGCAGCAGCAGCAGCCATCTCACGCCACCCTCGCCCTCAGTCTCGTGGGCCTGGAGTCGCGTCTGGCGCACATCCCTCCTGCCACCTACTACCCCCTCATCATGCAGCAGTGAGTCACACAGACGTGTCAGGAGCAAGTCGCCAGTCGCCCCACTCGAACTTTTACATCGCTCCGTCCATAATTAATGGTGAACTATCCGACGCGATATCTGCGCTTGGGCGGCCAGAATTAAAGATGATTATTGATGCCCGAGCAAAAAAAGTTAAACTGGGGCAGGATAATCGAGAATCTTGTTGCATCTCTTTTTTGTAGAAGTCAGCCATTTTTCTTTACAATGAGAAAAAAATTCTTTGCCATTTTGAGTGTATGCTCTTCATCATGAGAGTAATTTGGCGCGCTGTGCAAATTATCCTTATATAAAAGTTGGGTTGGTGTCAATGTACTTTTAATATATCTTCAGAGGGGGGCCACCATAAATCTGGAATCGCTTCCACTTTGCTTCTTTCTCAAAGAATGTTTCCTATCTTTTTTTAAAGAAATGTAATAATGTACTGTACTGGCAACGTGCGTGCTGTAGTAGATTGTGTTTTAATTGGTACTCATTGTTTAGTAGCTTCCTCTTATTCATGGCGCATATTATCTCTAGGCAGTCTCTACTCTGCCGTAACTGGTACTATACTAATGTTATACGACCTTTTTCCTTCCTGGAAGAAATGATGAAGACTGCTCATTTCTCATGTGAGAATCCTTTGAATAAATCGTTCATAGCGATCATAGCGTTAGCGTGACTTGAAGAGCTCGTTCTTCTCGTGGTTGTCCCAGCTACCCATTGCTAGAATTGCTGCACGGGTTGTAATGGTCTGTTCTCCCTTATATCTCTTCAATTGGAGTGCCAATGATCGTTGGGGTTATGTTAGTTCCTGTTCTTGTCTTTATATTAAGTCACTTATGTATCCCAAGTTGATTTTTGTAGTTTTTAAGGCAGACTTGAAAACCGAGTAAATTTTTAGTTGAAATTAAACTTTTAAAGATTGAGATAATCTGTGGAGAGCATTTCATTGACAGTACCTGGAGTTGCAATTTACCGTGTGTAGAAACCATTTCTCTTCAAATCTCATTTTTATACGACGTACATAATATGCCCAGACTTTAGTTGTTCGTTGTCTGTGCAGAGAAAGCAACACTGACGATATAGAGGCCAGGAAGCTGCCCCTGGTGATCCGTGAGAAGGACGTGGAGTACCAGCTGCACCGCATCATACTCTTCCACCGTCTGCTCAGGGTCCGTCGTGCCGCAGCGTAGTGTGCATTTGTTCCAGTAGTTCTGGAGTGTGCTTCATTCACGCTTGTAGTCGTCGCACCATCCGTCATGGGACTCGTTGCTTATATCATGAGTTAGATTTACAAAAAATAGATTCAGGGGATGCGAATCTTTTTTCAAAATTGATTTTATTACGCCTGTTTTGGGAACTTTTGGGAAACATTTTAGTCAGACCTCTTGCAAGCGCTGATCTGTCAGACCCGGGAGCTGATAATCTAGATATAATGCTGTGTTTTCAATAATGGAGTTAATTTACTAACACCTAAATGTTGTTTAGCTCAGCATATCTTCAACTTTTGGAACAGTAATTGATGGGAGATGTTTAACATTTATTGTTAGGGATATTAAAAAATCTCTTGCCTTTGTGTAGTCTCTTGGACTCATTTGGGAAGAAAAACCTGCTGGTCTTTTGCTGCAAGTTTCAATGAATTGACATTTTTAATGTAATTAAAACATAACGGGATTGGTGCAAATGCCAACATATGTAGTTAAATGGTGGACGTGCAATGAAATGTTTCGTTGTTTATGCGTCAGCCGTGTTCATGAGAGCCATGAAATAAAGTGCTTAGGGTGGCTTAATTCGCTCACCCATTTATGTGACGAACATTAATCTAACTGTAAACCATATGTCCCATACACAGGGTGTCCCGAAATACAGCAGGCGGCAGAAAAACTCCGCACCGCCAATATTTTTATGGAATTGTTAATTAGACTAAAATTTAAGTTACTCACCATAATAAGCTATGTATCATTCGCTTCAACTTTATTTCTTCTTCAAAATATATTCATTTTTTGAATTATTTTATACTCGGATCGATATTTTTCTAAAAAAGTGGCACAACGAAGATTTGCGAGTCGAAAAGAAACTCTGCTGTTTAGAATTAAATGTTTATCCTGAAGATCTATATTTTCGACCATACGCCATCTTAAATCCTGCTAACAGTTTCTCCAATGTGTTTAACGTTATAATTACTATCTAGTCAGAATGCCTCGTCTCTCTCTTAGTGATCGTGAGAAGCTTGTTAAACTCCATAATGCTGGATTATCCAACAGAGAAATTGGCAGAAGACTCAAATGTCACAAAAAACTGTGCGATTGACTGTGGTAAGACATCAGAAGACTGGCAGCGTTCGAGATAATCCAAAATCTGGCCGTTGTAGAGTTACTTCAATAATGGAGTTAATTTACTAACACCTAAATGTTGTTTAGTACTGTAGACAACAACATTTCTGACAACAAAAACAATATTTCTGAAGATCGCACCGTAAAGATCCGCAGCCTCAAACAGATTTGAAACTAGTTCTCAGGTTCGAAAAGTGCATGACCTTGTTGCAAAGTATTCTGTTTCAACAATTAAGATCAGGTTGAATGAATTTAGGCTGAGAATTTGCATTGCAACCCACAAATTAATGATATCAGTAAAGAACAAAAAATGCCGTAAGGAATTCGTGAGATGTCCTGGAGCTTTCGACGCCTCGTACTGGACTATAATGCAAGAAAAGTGGGATGCCGTCTCTCTCTCTCTCCAGACTGCTGACAGAAATTAATCGTGGCAATACCGGACCGGAAAGGTTATGCTACTATATAATGACAAGTTTGGTTTGTTTTGACCCAATTTTGCACTATAATTTCATTAAAATTAAATTTTTTAATACACGCGGAGTGTCTTGGCATTTTTGATTTGGTCTTCGTATAAAAATTAACAAGCACACCAGCACAATTTCATTTAAAATTTAGATATTAATACGGTAATTAAGCAAGAAAATTATGCTGAATAGCGTGGCACATAGCTTATTACGGCTAGCTAACTCGAATTTAGTGTAACTTAGAAATCAGTGAAAAATTATCGCTGCAGAGTTTCTTTCTGCCACCACTGTATGAAGGTACTCCTAGTGTCCGGTGCGAAATAAATTTTTTCACTTTGCTATTTATTGACATCGGTACAAGTCTAGTGGGTGGAATTGAGTAAACTAACATGAGAATAATAACAACAAAATGTAGGTTAGTTTCTCCCGACACGTCATGCTAAAACAAACCATATAGGTTGAGTGCTTGGCTTTCAAAACTACATTTTTTTAGACGCCCGCCTTTATAGCATCGCAAGCTGTGAACAATAATGCCTTTTTTGCCAACACCATTTTTTGTGAACCATACCAGTATTTTTTTCGTGAAGGGGCACCATACCTTTGTAAACAATACCAACATTTTTTTGTGAATATCATTTTCTGTAAACTATAACCATTTTTTGTGAACGGTGATACCATCACCTCTGGCCAAAAAACTATTTTTCCTCAACACTGCAATTTATTGACAACACTAATATGTTTCTGGAAAAACAACACTATTTTTTCGTGCCGGTAGCACCACATTTGGCTCCGAAGCACTGACTTAGTTCTGTGATCTCAGGCGTACCCCTACTACCGCACCCGCATCGAGGCGGACGCTCGCATGGATGTGCCGCCGTTCTACAGGGGCGAGGTGTGGGCGGCGCTGCTCGGTGTGGACGGGGACACCATCGCCACCTACGCCGAGATCGACAAGGTCACTCCCACGTCCACTGATCGACAGGTCGGTCGAGATGTCGATTCGTAATGGTGCCTGAGATCATTAACTGCCCAAGGATCATCGTCTTTCAAGCGAGATGGTTATTAACACGAGATTTGCAATCTAATTGCAACTATCATTTTGAAATCGTTAGCGAAATAAGTTTGTCCTTACAAGGTTAAGTTGACATCTTTCATCTTCAAACTCCAGCCCAATTAAATCCAATGAAATCAGACCAAATCGATGACACCAAACTCCACCCTTGCACTTCAATCTGTAGTCTCCATCATTTCCCTCAGGGGGCATAAGACAGGCCATCGTCAATAGGGTTAGATTAGTTAATTTTGTCTATTCTATACTGAGGGTACTAGCGTCCCCAGGGAGCAATGTTAAGTTACTTCAGCTCTAGCTAGGCCTTCGAAACTTTTATCTTTCGTGTCTACTTCCCTTCTTTCCTTTGTCATGCATTCTTCGATAATGTTTCATTATCTTTTCTTCCTCGTCTTCCTTAACTTGCTGGGTCTATGCGGAGAGAATTTTGTGTGGGACGTTGCACCTGTGCATGAATTTCACTTTTTCTGAAGCCTATACTAAATGGTCACTTCTTTTCGCTTTCTTGAGGTCACCTTTGGTGTGGCTAGGACGCTTAAAACTAACTAATAATAGTAATAATTTAATATATTACTCGACTAAAAATCATTTGGGCGATGAAGGGTAAATTGACACTAGCTTTTCATTTGGTTTGTTGCCAGCTTTCCTGGTGTACGGCGACTAGTTTCATGGCCTAACAACTAACGTAAATGTTTTCAACATTCCATGGTTTACAGAAAAGTAATATAATAAATCTTAAAATTATTTTCTGATTCCAATTTAAATATTTCAATACTCGTACGTAAAGTTCTATGGTACTATTGGTTTTCTCCGTCTGTTTCCACCAGCTAAAATTGAAGTTGCTTTAAAGGGAAATTAAATTACCGCCCGAAATTATGGGAATAAAACTCGAATTTGCGCGAATTGATTTCCATTTGGTAAAATTGATTGTTATTTGGCGCAATTCTATTTCCATTTGATCCAACTAGAATTTTGATTCGTTGCAATTTGGTTTTCATTCAATGCAAATTGGTTTCCGTTCAGTGCAATATAATTTTCATTTGATACAAGTCGAATTTCATTTGATGCGAACTGACTCTCATGTGATGTAAACTGATCTCCATTCGGTACAAATTGACTTTGATTCGATGCAAATTGCACTACATTCGCTGCAAGTAGCCCAGCCAAAAGATGTAGGCAGCGGTCCACATGTGCGGGCAGATCGAGGTGGACATCCCGCGCTGCCACCAGTACGACGAGCTGCTCTCCTCGCCCCGCGCCCACGCCAAGTTCACGCGGCTCCTGAAGGCGTGGGTTGTGTCCCACCCCGGCCTCGTGTACTGGCAGGGGCTGGACTCCCTCACCGCCCCCTTCCTCTACCTCAACTTCAACAACGAACGTCAGTCATTTGGCCGTTTGTTCTCCCGTGTTCGCTCCTTTGTTTCTATTGTTTATGTTACCGGTACTATTTAAGTATGAGCCTTTTCAAGACTACTTCGTTTAGGAATCTTGTGCTAACAGTGTGCGTGCTTTGTGTACTGGCATGAGCTGGACTCTCTCACCTGTGTGGAGTACCTTCGGGTACCCTGATTGAGTGCCCTTCCGGCTTCCGATGTCTCAATTTTTAACAATGAACGTGATTTATTTGGCCGTTCCCTGGCACTTGCAATACCGAGCGGCGCTTACTGGGCCAGCTTTATTTTGTTGACTCGTTCTGTTAGGAATTGGGATGGCGAAATGAGGGATGTGTGTCCTGTCTTTTGGCTGGTCTGCGATATTTGCTCATTCGTTTTTATTGCTTACGCTTTTTATTCACTTCTGTGTACGCGTGAGTTATTTGTAAACTGCATTTCTGTAGGACTGATCTGTTCAACTATAAACATAGCGAGAAAAAGTGTTCCCATCGTTATAAAAGTTGATTGGGGTGCTCCATTCCCTGTCTATTTGCTCTCGTCATTTAAATGATGAGGCGCCACCGATCATGTTTTGGATTTCAAAGTCTCGCAGACTACCCTACTTTTTTCCGACACTTCTACGACTGAGTTAATTTTTGTTAATTTTTCATCTTTATTTTAGCGCTGGCGTATGCCTGCCTCACTGCATTCATCGACAAGTACCTGTACAAGTTCTTCTTGCGGGATAACAGTGCCGTCATTCAGGAATACCTCGCCAAGTTCTCTCACTTGGTGGCCTTCCACGACCCGCTGCTGTTCTCCCACCTCGCCAGCATCGGCTTCGTGCCGGAACTGTACGCCATCCCTTGGTTCCTCACCATGTACACACGTGAGTACCCCGGCTGCAGCACTGAGTACCCTGGCTGCAGCACTGAGTACCCTGGCTGCAGCACTGAGTACCCCAGCTGCAGCACTGANTACCCCCAGTTGCTGCACTGGTTACCCCCAGTTGCTGCACTGGTTACCCCCAGTTGCTGCACTGGTTACCCCCAGTTGCTGCACTGGTTACCCCCAGTTACTGCACCGAGTATCCTGGTTGCACTACAGGGTATTTATCTTGTTAATTTAAATCATCACTGTGTTAGACCCTGGTGTAATCGTGCTGGTGCAATTCATCGTGGGTGGGTGTACTTAGGCTGGCAAAGATCAGTCGACAATAATGTGGCATAGGCATAGTATTACAAAACGAAGGTTTATTTTTCCTAGCGTGCTTTCTTCCTTCTGTTTCTGTGGAGCTCTGTAGGACGCATCATTCATGCGACAGCGCTGATGCTGTTGCCGTTACTTCATCTGCTGACAGCAGTTTTAGCTTCTTCTTGTCTCGCTAGGACGCTCAGCACTTCCATTGCCGCACTTTCAAAGATAGGTAGTGATTTTAAGTTTACACATTATTGATTTATGAGTTATTTCTTCTAGTGTGTCGTTACTCGATTTTTTCATGCGTTTTCGTAGGGTCTTGAATACTTTTTTTAAAACTTAGATAACTGACCTTTGCGCGCATCAGTGTGTTATTATAAAGAAGAAATTTCTTACAGTTTGCGAGATGACTAGCATGAGAAATGCGCCTATTTATTTTTGTTAGCTTTCAAACGGGTTCTTAGTCAAATGAAGAATAGAGAGATGTAGGCTTTTGGAAATAGAGATGGAGAAACAATAAGTTGTTAGCGAATGATTGCTTATGAATAAAATTCGCGTTACTTCCTGGGCGATGTGATGAAAGTTGCTCAAAAATTCAGGACTATTGGCGAGTTTAGTCGATGTGAGCCATTGAAGGAAAATGCATCTCAATCTTTGGCGAGTTTCAACTGCCGCTTTTAACCGAGTGTAGTTTTGGATTGGAGGAAGATCAAACTGTTCTTCTTTTAACGTTTTAAAGCCCAGCCTCAAGATTAGATTTTGTTGTTAAACGGGCAAATTCTAATACAAAAATTTCC
Organism: Orchestia grillus; assembly: GCA_014899125.1. NCBI lineage: Eukaryota > Metazoa > Arthropoda > Malacostraca > Amphipoda > Talitridae > Orchestia > Orchestia grillus. Next base: position 14,176 of record VOMN01015200.1, on the reverse strand, counting down.
ATTCATAAAAAAATATTCAATAATTTTCCTTGAAGGTAGCGTAGCCACTTTTTCTGATTACTACGCACCTACGCAAACACCATTGCACCTACGTGGCACGTTTGTTGTGCCGCATGGCCTCCAAAGGCTAAATTGATCGAGTAACCTATTTTTGGGTTTTGTCCCGCCACACTAGCAACCATTATTCCCTCGGCCTCAGATGCGTATGGCTTTAGTTACGCCTCGCTAGCAAACTTATGTTACCCTGACCACCACCACCATTCTATTACTCATCCACCACCATTCTATTACTCATTTAACTTTCTGCTGCGCAGACGTGTTCCCTCTGAGCCAGATCTTTCACGTGTGGGACACGCTGCTGCTGCACCCCGCCTCGCTGGCCTTGTGTGTCGCGGCCGCCATACTCCGCCACCTCCGCCACCAGCTCCTCAACTTCTCCTTCAACGACTGCATCCTCCTCTTCTCGGACATGCCTGGTAACTAGCAGCCCTTGCTACCCTACTTCTGTCTTGAATTATCCACTTGTGTTGTGGGATATGAGTAGAGGTTGAACCTTCCGAAATATGTTTATTTTGAAATAACACAATTACCTTAATGTATTGGTCTGTGTGAAGAGGCCACCGGAAACTAAACCTGAAGATTCTATATCTTTCATGACACTATATGTAGTATGTAAAGCCAGTCTTTTGCTTGCTATGCACCCAAATTACCATGCGGTGGACATCCCGGATGCATTTTTTCGTCGTCCGTGCAGACATCAACATCGAGCAGATCGTGAAAGAGTCTGTAGAGCTGCACCGACAGACGCCGGCCAGTTTGCTGTACCGGCACCACGCGCCTCCTCCCGCCGAACGCGACCTCAGAGATGCTTCCACGAATGCTCTGGTACGCTGTTACAGTGGGCGGTATTTTTCTTTTTTTTCTGAATATCTTTCTTGGGATCAACATGCTCTAAAATATTATGACCTGTTCTGTAATACTTTCTTTTGTGAGGCGATAAAAACGTGACACTTGATCATTCTTTAGTTGTGCATATCGCAAAATGCGAGTTCGACTCACCGAGCACTATTCGTAAGGGTCACAGAGCGTGCTAGACGGAGTTATCGAACTCATCGAGTATTAGGCTCTCCTTCATACTCGAGTACTAAACAATATTGAATTCTTCATGTGACCAAATTATTGATTAATCGATTTAAAATATTACATTCTTGCTCAGTTAATTTTGATTTACGTATATTAGAGTCATTGTACATTCATCAGTTGAAAACTTCATTACATGACATGCAGAGAGTGTATATCCATTAAAAATCATCAACCAATTAGCCCTTCTTTTCTGTGCTATCCTGATGTATTTACGATTTCAATTTCTGCCCTTACTTGTATTTTCTATTGTTACAAGAAGTTTTAAATCCGTTTGTAACGTCCTTGTTCTTGAAAGTGCTGTGCAACTGCGTAAAACATGTTTCTCAGAACTTTTTGTTTTTATGTATTGCATATTTTTCCTCTTTTAATTTGCAATTTCTATATCCCTATAATACAACCCTATTTCCTTGGGAATATTGATCGCATAAAAAGTTTTTGCATTGCAGATTTCGTTTAAAATGAGCATATGCTCGAAACGTTCGAACTAAATGATCTTACGATTTTTCTTTGCTATCTCATTCCTGATAAACGTGCTACGCAACAAGGTTTGACCAAGTATAAATCTTTTTTTTTCATGAATTAATTTTTTCACACTATATCGTGTTAACAAGGCCAGGCATAGTCGGGAACGTAAGCACAAGACGCAGCAAAGACAAACAGGTGGAAAATAGTTATTTTAGACCCCAAAGTGCTCCTTTTTCTTGAAATTGAATGATAGTACGCATGTAATTGTTGAAGAAATCTTGTGTTCACGAAGTTTATTTTCTGATTCTTCTCGTTTAGCGATTGATAGCGTGATGTTTGTGTAAGGCCTGTCTGTTGAAGTTTTACACTTGAATGACATTTTGTAATACTGCTTAAATTGATGTAAAATCGGACTTTTTACACCTCTCATTCTGCAAAAAAAATTTCAGCTCGCCGTGGATTCAGTTTGTACGGTAACTCCTAATTATTACACATTGGCTTGCCGCAAAACACAAATTAATCAATGAAACATAGAGCATTGTAGCATTGTTGTGTGGCGCCAGAGCGACATGAGGAGCATCACGCTGGGGGAGCAGAGGGGCGAGGTGAGCGGTCGCGTCAGTGGGGCCGAGGTGCTGCAGCTCAGCGACACACAACCCTCCTCACTCCTCGTCATCGACACCAGACCACATCATCTGTGAGGACGCTGTGCTCCACGTGTATTGATGTATTCCTTTCCCTGCAGTTTCCCTGCTGTAAAAACACAATTTCGAAATGACTTGGTTTACTTGAGATGAAAGAGTACACTCACGAATGGTCGGTTTGTACTCAGAGAGGTCCAAGAAGGACGAGTAAACTCGTGTCTGTCTTTTTTTTTAATTTAACACTTGATCAGTTGACTGATACAAAGTTGAATAATTCGAGTTGCGAACCAACGCGTGTTAACTCGTTCCTGCCGAAGAAGGGGTTAAGTTTCAGCTGCTGCTAAGTATTCCATAAATTTATCATTGCTCAGTTCATGTCACCGCTGAGTTGCGGTCGAGGTTGGCTGAGATCTTCGTGCGTCGCGGGCGTTTCGTTTTAGTAAACGGAGTCCTGTCTGAGGTGTGTGGTCCCCATTGCTGCTCTCCATCAACGCAAAATTTATGATCTACTCGCGGGGGTTTTGTTGAATGCAATATTAAAGATCATGCACACACACGGTGTACTTTGGTTTTTATAATTATGTATGGCAGCTTAAATTTCAATTAGGTTAGAACGAGAAGCAGTTAAGTTTTTGTTCTAATTCATCACAGCATTTTTTTTATAGTTTTTGTGATTGAAATTTATTGATGTGTTGTTAAGATTAAAGAGTATGCATGTCTTATGGTGAGTTAGTTTTATCAAAGAATCGATCAACTTTTATTAAACATTTAAATTCATTTTGCATGGAAAGTACGAATAAAGTTAGCTTGCGGCTGATCGTTAGACATAATTGTCACTTAGATATTTGATAGGAAAGTTTGAGTATACTAATCATGTGTAAAATCATGGTGGAATATTCTAATCATTAATAGAATAAGTTTCAGTGTACTAATCATCATGTATAAAATTATGCTGGAGTATGCAAGGCTGTAAAATGTATTATTCACCACGTGTAAAATTATTTTTGAATATACTGATACATAAAATTAGGCTGTTGTCTAGTGCTGTTGGATGACTCTGTGCTGTAGATTTCAGACGGGCTCTCTGATCAACGCGTGGAACGTACCTGGGGAAATTTGGGTGCGAGAGGGGGACTCTCCTGGCGGTAGTGAGGAGGGGGGAGCGCTGCTGTCCACACTCGAGCACGCCAAGCAGCGGGCCGCTGGCAAGACTGTCGTGGTCATGGGCACCAAAGCTGCTCACCACGTCACCGTGCAGGTGTGGCATTGCACGACTAGCGAGTCCTACGTCAAAATAAGGATCTTGATTGCCCGGCGTGTGATCTTTGTATAACAGCGCAATTTGGAAGAATTTTTGAAGCTCCACAAAATAATTCTTGAATTGTGCGTTCTGTTCATGATAACATGAAGTCCGTTGGCGTATCCCTCTAACGATCATCTTATTTATTTCATAGATCAAACATTTTACCATCGCATCAGTGATTTGGAGTAAACTTCGTGTTAAGATCCAGTGACTGAGAGCGACACGTGTGCCTCAGGTGTGCGAGCAGCTGGTGGAGGCGGGGGTGGAGAGAGTAGCGTCGCTGCATGGCGGTGTCGAGGTCTTCCAAACGACAGGGCAGCTCGTGGTGCCTTCCCCTGCAGCATCTTAGCGTCGCAGTCGCGCTCCCTGAGTTACACGTCTGGTGGCTCGAGGCATCCCGTCTCACTGGCTATACGTTGCCTGCAATGTCACCAGGTGCGTTGATGACCAAGATCTGTCTTCAAATTTCCTTCCATGTGTAATACCAAAGGTGGTTAAGTAGAGGTGATAGCTCAGGTGCGGGAAGCACGACTGTAAATTTAGGTTGTAAGAAATGGGGAATGCATTATTTGTGTGAATTTTATACTCGGTCTTCCTCTCTCTGTGTTAAGTTGCGTAGACTCTCTTATTTAGAACCCTGAGGTGTTGTACGGTGATTCGTTAGTCCGAGCTGCTTCCTCCACATGATAGAATATCGACTCGTAGCCTGGCAAGTTGGAATTACTGACGTTCGGACCTTTTTTTCGAAAATTTTTGCTAGAAACAGAAGCTTTCTGTGTGAGGAATGCTACAAATCGGCATTTCAATGGCGCTTATTGAGTCCTTGAGTTCAGTGGGCGACCTAACTTATTCGAGGCACATAACGCAGTCCTCAGAGTTGAGCTATAAGAGGGCGATAATCATTCGCATTGAAAGTGAGCCGAACTACCATTTCGATGCAGGCCAACTTGTTAGCATGTTCTGTTCTTTTATCTTCAATTTGACAGAGAAAGTCTCGGAGACCTTCGCTTCAGAACTATCGCAGTGCGCTTCTAAAGCGCAGCTTGTATTTTTCTGCAAAATTCATTGTAGCTAGGCCAGCAGACGATTCATTTAGCAGACGATGAATAGCCCATTCCACGATGAGGCGGGGTTGACAAAACATGCACCCCGCGTTCGGAAGGCATGGTTCTCAGTATTGGCATTAGTATTTATCGCAGCATACGACACCAACTGTATATTTATATTGATTGAAACGGTGCAAACTAATATATGTAGATTTAGGAATTCGATATTTTCGCATCAATTAACTCGTCTGAGCGTCAGGTGATCTCGAGGTGCTCAGCCACACTTGGACCGGTAATTAATCTGTGCAAGTAATGTAATCATTGGTTATAATTAAATAAACATAGACTCAAAAACAGCGCGGGCACATGTGGGGGAGAAGTGCCTGAACAACACCTTTTTCCGTGGGACTGTCTCCAAGTCGTGGGAGTTCTGTTCTTTCGTACCTAACATTTTTTTCTGTTGACACGTACTAAAGCTGATATACATTCAACTCAGGAGACCATCATAATAATGAGCAGGTGCAACGGCTGGTTATACGTATTTATTCATTGCAAAAGTGGGGCTGGCAAGCTGTGCTCGTAAGCCTACAATATAATATGTTGACTTCGATATTGCATACGAAAACAATCATCTGCGGGACGCATCTATTATATATTCTTACTTATTATTAGTTTTAATGAATATATACGAATAGAAATTTATTATATATAAATGCATATAAAACGAAAATAGTTTGACTGCTTCACAGGCCTTGTGACATGACAGTTTTTCTTGTTTGCTTTGGAATTTTTGTGCCAATTCTATAATGGCACAAATAATATTTTCTCCCTTCCAGATTATATTACATATATATCTGCTTCTGTTTGTGTAAAATTTTAGGTCATAACACCCATTCGAAACAGTTGCACATAGAATAACTAGTAACTGGTCACATTCTGTGATGGATATTTGTATCCGAGTACATAATTCGCATTCCTGACGTTGCTACCGAGAATAATAGCAAAACAAAGTCCAACTACAATGGCATAATGTAGAGAAATTAGGGATTTCTTCTGAGCAAGCCGAGTGCCTTGGTGAGGTTCTCGACGGCAGTATCGATGTCTTCGTAGTCCAAGGCGCTCTCTGCCCACTTCAGGTGCTTGCGCGCCGTCTTGATGTCCGCCGGCGGCACGGGGCACGAGCTGGCGCTGCTCGGTGGCTGCACGCGAAATACATACGAGTAATTAACTGTACAGCGAAAATACTCACATAATAAGTACAAAGGTTTTCATGCAAATGATCTCGCAGCTCAATGAGAGAGTGTTGAATGACAAGCGTTCAGTGGACTTGTCATACGGTAAAATGTGTGTCACGCGCGCGTATTCCGAATTATTTGGTATTAGATTCGTTTAGTAGACATTTTACGGATTGGTCTATTCCGTGCACTATTCTTCTTGCTCAGCATAGTGAGAAATTCAGCAACAACGTGAACCTCGCAACAAAAGCGATGGCATCGTTATTCACTGTGTATCTAACGATGAACAGTTGCTAGTAATAAACTTTGAATTACATTCTACGTATCGGAGAAAAGAAAATTTCCTATAAATATTTCTTCTGATTATGCAATTGATATGTCAAGGGCCCTGGCGTAACACAACATTTGCGAATTAATTATAGTAAAAGCCTCTGTTTATTCGTCCCAGAGAGTCTTAGTTTTTAGCCCCTTTTGTGTGGCCTGGGACATGTAATATGTGTATGAAAACTTCGCAGTATATCACTCTTTTCATGATCCTCTGTTGAAATAACGTTATAGTTGCGTGCGACCATCAAGAAGCAATAAGTGAAGCTATTCCGTACTTTTGTATTGAGCTGAATAATGGAAACGGTACATAACATTGCTCTAAATGCAAATTTTTTCCAGTCATTCTCATTAAAATTAACACGGTTGCGATGATCCTATCTTCCTAGGGGCAAAACGACCCACCGTTGGGCCGTATCGCAGTTTATGTGTTAATTGCTACCTAGTACGTTTTAATTGTTACGACGAAATTTGTTTTCAATTTTTTTTTAATCAGTTATTTGTTCTACTCGTTTCACGCGACCAAAGATTAGGATTAGTATTAATATAATAATTACTGTTAATTCAACTAATATGATACGCAGCAGTTTTATAGATTTCCTCTACAATGCTACCTGTAACCTAGGGTTAGGAGACCTTAGAATATTTCAATACGCATTTATCTTAGTTAACAATTATTATGAACTGTAGGTCTCGTTTATAGCCTCCTATTTTATAGCCTATTAATTATTTGCTTCAGTAATGGTTATCTGCCTGCGTTATCAGGTTGATCTATTTATTTATTTCAATATTTTACATTTAATAAAAGTTAATAACACGTCTCGTTTTTGTATTGCCTATTGCATTATCATGAAATTTTTCTCATCATTGACATCTCGCTTGGAGCCTACTCATCTTACCCAAGTAACACACTCGTGATACCCTTGCGTCAAAACACTCGTTAATCTACCTAACCACATCGTGGTGCACCGCAACTGCGCTGTACACAGGGTGTCAAAAAACGAAAGGTGTTAACTTCTACAGTCGCCGAGGACACGCAAAATAAACACTTTTTTACAGATAACACATATTTCACAACTCGTTAGTTTTCAAGGCACTGAGGTTTAAAATTTAACCGTGATGCCAAGGTTATCACATTCTATTTTATTATCATTATAACGTAAATATAAAATCAAACGGTATCTTTAAACCTGGCAAGACTCGATCGCTTAGTGATTACGAATCAGTTCACGTTGCAACATAGTGTTGACACTTTGGCGTGTTTGGTAAATGAAGAATGGCGGATTTCCATATGGCTAACGGCTATGCTAGAGCCGCTATTAGGATGTATCAGGAGCATTTCCCCAAAAACATCGAAACATTCCTTCTATCGAAATTTGTCCCTCTCGTTTTTTTTTTAACACCTTGTACACATTCTTTTACTTACTTTCTTTTCTGCATGACTGCCAGTTCCTTTTTATCTACCTATACATGTACATATATTAAACTTATCTAATCTGCCTTATTCGACAGTTTCTACACCACAACGCTCTCAACATATACAATATATTAGCTTGCTCTGTCGTACCCTCGCTCTACGGAAGCCTTTTCAAAGTTCCTCATATCCATCTTCCACTACGAATTTTATAACTCATTTCCTTCACCCTATCATTTGTTATAATACACAATTCAAAAAGCATTTGTTTCTACAATCATGCTCTCTTAAGATTCACATTCATTCTCCTAAAAGCCCCATTGACGATACCATTTAAATAGAAATTCATTGTTTCCTACAGCGCCTCACAGCGTTCAAATAGGAAAATCAACGCTGCCGCAACTCCACCAAGATCCTACTAGCGCTGGGAAATTAATAGGTAACTATAACGAAATCCATCGAGTTAAAAAAGTGGAAAACTGAACTCGAATTTGGAAGGACCAATTGGAAAGAATCGTTTGATGGGACGGTTCACATTCATTATTTTAAAGTTCATAGCTAAATTCTATAAAAAGAAAAATTAATTGTCGACTCGATCATGTATGATGTATAAGGTTCATTCACATTCATTCTTCTCACAGTCCCATTGACAAATCCTATGTAAATAAAAATTCATTGTCACTCAATCATGCATATGTAGGGCTCACATTAATTCTCATACTCCACAGTACAACGAAAACCTACGACAACAGTACATCCTGTTCAACGCATCCCTGTGGGATTCTGAGCGCCTTGATAACAAAACGCGACCAGACAAAAGTACGAGTGGGGACTTTAAAATAACGGCAATTTCTTACCTGAGGATCATGGGCTGGAGACGAGGCCTCTACGGGGGGCATGAAAGGCTGCTGGGGAGGCAACGAACCAGCCGACGAAGGCAGAGAGCTCATGTCTTGCCCTGGGGGCGGCACCACCACGGTAGGGTTGTCTCCGGTCAGCTCATCTGGAACCCAAGTGTGCGGACTTGACATGGGGAGCCTGGGCATGCCGTCGCTTCATTAAGCAAAGTAAAGAGTAAATTTTTGGTAAAATTTTGAGATTTTTATTCTTTATAAACAGTTTCATTTCGTATTTCAGAAATGAAAACGGAATCATTGTATTACGAAACGAATGCCAACGACTAAGAAGGGACACTTTTACGTTCGTTTTTTCTTACACGTTAGATTCTCTAGGGCCCGACCCACCAGTACTATAGAAAAGTAGTCCACCCTGTGATGCATGGCGTCCTTTTTCGAAGTATAGAAAAAAAGTTGCTTCTACATACCCATACGAACGACTGTACTTAAAACTTCATCAAGAACACCTTATGTTAAATGTTGAACTGCACCAAGAATATCTTCATATGTTAAATGCGTGATCATTCACGAGGGTTACCTCATCCAATTATTTTATTTTAGAATCTACTGAGCGCACAGACAATGAATGCTACGTGGAAGCTAATCAACCAGTCATGCAGTGCAATTTTGAATTCATCTTCAGCTTTTAGTACAGCAAATATTATCTTGAATTTATAATGTTTCTATGTCTTGGCATTGGAATAATAAAAATTAATAATGATGGAATGAAGTCTATCAATAGAGTTGTACTCGATAAAAATAAATATATTCTTTTTTGGTAGCTGGCTACCATGCCTGCATGCCATTCCTTTGGGGACACCATTAATTTCCGTTGGTGGACATGATTTTTATTTCAACTTTGATTTCTATTACAAGTGACATTCCACTAAATGGATTTAATATTTATTTTATTTATCTTATTTTTTATTAGTTAGTTTAAAGCTCCCTAGCCACGCGGAATGCGATTTCAAGAGAGGGAAAAGAAGGGACAATTCAGTATGGACTTTGGAAAACGTGGAATCTATGCACAGATGTGTTCCCACACAGGATTTCCTTGGCATAGAAAAAGCAAGAAAGGAAGAAGAAAAAATAAAGAATATTCAGCGAAAAAGGCATTAAAATGGGAAGAAGTTAAATGTTAAAAAATCATAAGTTAGTTAGCAGTCAACTCGTCTTTCTGGCAAAAAAAAAAGAGTTAAAATAATTCATGCAATCATGGATGTGAAGAATATAAGGATTCGAGAATATGAAAGAAAGGAGACACTCCAGTCGTCCCCAATCTCCACCAATACCTTCAGGAATCAGCTATACTTGAATAAACTATCCTTCAATATTTCTATTAAGAACAAGCAGTAAGTTGCATGGGACACGGCCAGAAATTAGACACTCACCTTCGTCACCACCTATAGGCCCAGGTATTGGGGTCTCTCCCTGCTTCAGACAATTGTGAATGTAGGTCGCCTTCCACTTGGCGTACTTCCGCTGCGCCAGCACCTCCTCGCTCAGCTCTCCGAACACTTCACACACGTCCAGCAGCACCCCGGCCGTGTAGAAACTCTTTACTGTATTTCTGGACACAGTTCCGTTTGTTTAGAAAGTTAAGAAGGTCAAGGTTAATTAACTCCATCTTGGAAATGGTTGAGAAGAGACTTCAATATGACTGAGGTCAACTAAAAATATGTGCCAACATGATTGCGATTATTGATGACTAGAATATGGTTTAACTTGATTTTTACTGTAATAAGGTTGAAGTCTACTACAAACAAACATGATTGAAATCGTCTACATTTTGAGCAAATAGGTTGGCTATTATGTATTTGAACAAAGCTGAGTTTCCTTTATAGCTCAAGTAGCTATAGTTGAGGACAAGCCCGAGCCCAGGTTCAGGTATTAGATGGTCACAAACGTGTATGAAGTAAAACTATGAATTCATACAGCAAAAAATAAGCTGTGCTATTGCTACTCAAAAACCTAAAATATTTTTGCTTGCAACTCGTAAGATGTAGAGTCAACATAACTGGTGGTGGATAAGGAAAATTGATACTTGGATTACACTTTGCACCTACAAATGACACTGACATTAAACAGAAGCTACCTCTATACCATTCATGCTTAGCCAAGAAGTATGTAATTTGAATCCTCCAATATTTACAACCATAGATGGATTATTCTCACCTTACTATCGTACCCATTCAAACAGCGTTTCAGGGTCAGCAGAGAGCAGCTCAAACAAATCTCTTTAGCAGCGCACCAAATACATTCTCTTCTCCATCACACAAGCAAGGAGAAATTAAACAGATAAAACCTACTTAGATTCAAAATCAAATTTACATCAAACTCACACAAATATTTTTTTTTTCAGACTGCAGTAGGTAAATAATGATATCTGTGTGAAGGGCCCTAAATTCTGAAGGTTCACTGTTGGGAACACCCTAACACCCAATCACATTACTTTCCAAGCAGAACATTGAGTTGTACCTCATATCTAAATTGTTAAGTCTTTCAGATGTAAATGAGAATGAATTCATGGCATCAGTTTATACAGGCCTGGAATGTATTAGATATGATGTTAGCTATTAAAGCAAACAAAAGTTAATCATCATGCCAAATTTAAAAGAGCTTTAGAATCATTTCAGATGAACACTAAAATTAAGTTGAATAATCCTTGAAGACTTGCATACAGCAAGGAAGTAGGTACTTTAGCATGCTTCACACTATTTCATGTGCTCTTTTATTTGTAATTACACTATCTAGAAGGAGATTTAAATGATACCATTCCTAGAGCCATTAAACTAATGACCAATTATGAGTTATTTGAACTCTCTCTTTACAAACGCATCTAACTCTTCATACATGCATTCAACATACTACACACAAGCGCACATAGGTATATTAGAAGATGGATGAAAATTCATGTTTTAAATTATGAAAAAATACAAACTTGTTGAAAACAGAAGCTCTGTCATTTGTGTCAGCAAACATGAACAGTTTGTTGGCTTCATTTTCAAGAAGAGCTTGTCCAGCCACATCACTTGATATAGCTTCATTATCAGGGTTACTCTGGAAGAAATATAAACAGTTAGAATCTAGTCACTAGACAACAAAACAATTAGAACACTATTTTGTCATAATATTTTTTGATCACAATTTAATTGTTAGCCATTCCAGTTAAAATTACAAACACACTGAAACAAATCAATTAAACAGAACATAATCATGAGAATAATTAATTAAAATAGTGAAGGAAGAAACCTACCTTTTTGAAGTTTTCCAACCAATCCATTAGCCCAGCAAGGAGAGCTCTGGCCTCAGGGGACTTCTTATCAATTTTAAGCGCTGTTTGGAGGGAGTACAACCGAGCTGCAAAAAAATACATAGCATAATCAAACACAGTTATATAAGCAGCAAAAGAGTGCATGGTTTTCACAAAAAAACAATCAAATGAATGACAGCATTGGGGAAATGCAAAACAAAGGCAATCTAGACATCCATGACAAATTTATAATTTTTGACGATGATCAGAAATTAGTAGCTTGCCTAGCACTTGTGTAATGCTAGAAAAAAAGCTAACCTGTAATCTAGCATTTAGGTCCCTATATATGAACCAGGAACACACAAATATTTGATTCTGCTTATGTGAACATTACAACACTCCTTGGGTGAACATTATGATGCTCAGGTGAATAGTAGATTGTATTCATATTAATTGTAAAACTAACATGTCAATTAATTTATCCATCTACTCTTTCAAGTCTCCTGGGACACATAAACTACAGATATTTCTAGTAAATTTAGCAAGATTGATGCTAATATATTTTTGGGCACAGAAAAAATCCAATGTTAATTCCAACAACTATGATATAACTTTGCCCAAGTAAAAGCTATTTAAATACATCTAGAAAAATAAAAGATCATATTTTCAGATATATATGAATTAGCTACATTAATACCAATTCATAAGAATTGATCTCCCATAATGGATATTCTGTGTAGGGTGAACATCAATAGTTCAAATACCTCACATAAAGATTAAACGAGATTATTTGGTCTGTATAGTATAGCGGTCATATCGGAGGCCTGATCACTCGAACATGTACAAGTGAGGTGAACCAAGGAAGTCCAAAATGCTACAAGGGTCTTTGAAACAAAATATCAGAACTTTTTTACACAAAAGCAATTTATTGAGCTAAGATATACACATACATTGGCTTCTCCCATAAATACTTGTGGCTATAGAGCTTGAATATCTAGTTCATAATCCTAACAATGATTGGTCAAGATTGTAGTTTATAATGCATGAATTTTAGAAATCTTAGACCCTCTGTTAAGCACTAATGTTTCATGTCAATCACGTTAATTTATACAGGAGAATTATTATGTATAGGTAAAAATTGATTCTGTATGTCATCTTGCTTTTTCAAATTTATCCAAAAGCATTTAATAGTAGCCATTTAAGTTTTTGCTTGCCCACAGGTGAATATGTCAGGAAAGGATCTACAGATGTACATGTTCTTTCTTTTGGTGGGGATAATATTACAGCAGAATTTGTTTTTTTAAATGAAAATAATACATTTTAATTCCAACAGCTGAACTAAAGTTTCATACATACCTATCATAACTTGCACTTTTAAAACAAAGTTAGTCACTAGATAGCCACAAAACAGAGTATGCACAAAAGCTAAACCTATACACAATAATAAATCATGAAATTTAACACATTCAATGTAGGTACATACAACTAAACCATAAACTATTTTATTTGAACCAATAGATACACCTACACTAAGACCTCAACTCATGAAAACTCTATTTAAGAAAAAAAACTTGCCTTACAAATAGGTAACGTGAGAAAAATATTTTCCACTAACAAATTACTTGACTTAGGATTAAGAGTAGAATTAAATTCATAAGGGAAAAATTTTTTTGTTTGTGTTCAGAGTTTCCCAAAAAGTGTACAAGTGTTTGAAAGTCAAAGTTCCACTGTACTCACAAACCCAGGTATTTTTAGCATTTAGATATGACACTCACACAAAAATCATCACACTAAATTAAGCATGGACTCACCCCAGTAGGTGATGACGGGCTCTCTAGTTTCGTAGTCAGCCCCCAGCTTGAGGTAGTGCTGCACGGCTTTCAGTTGAGGCGGGCATTTCAATAGAATGTTTGCAGACATGTTTACTGTAAAGTCTATTTAATGCGTAATACCTATAACAACTGAATTGAAGAGTAATAATGGATGAGTAATAAGTAAATTATGCACAGACTTTTCACCAGAAATAAACCTTTTGAACTTCAATTAGGTACCACTGCTGAAATGAAAGTAATTTATCATCAGTTTTAACAACTAGTTTTCTTATTATAAAAAATATGTATATCATATACTTTGACATGAACTAATACTTGGACAACTGCCTGCCTGCAAATCTGTGAGGCCTCACAACTCTTAGATCAGATCTTACCTGTGTTGAGTTTGTAAAAAGCTTCAGGGTAGTTCACCACCTGAGCTAATCCAGTACCTAGCCTCCTGACCTAGCCTTTTTACACAAGGTCTTAACCATGAATGGTTTTTTAGAACTGCACAATGGTTCTGCATAGTTACTTGAGACAATTTTTCAAGTTTTCTGCAAACAACTTTCAACTATTTACAATTATTACATCATCTCACCTCTGCGGCCCCCCAATCCAGGGCAATGTCAGAATCGAACC
>VOMN01015199.1:0-10608 GCA_014899125.1 Orchestia grillus | reverse complement strand
CCCCAGTGTGGCCAGGGTGTGAAGACCCAAACTTCTCCAAGGTATCCAAGATACATCATCATAGAAATACCCTGCTTTGCTCTCTAGGTAGACTTGTTATCTTTCTTTTTATTGACTTAGTTCTGCGGGAATACACTGCTGCCTTCTCAAATGGGGCGTGGTTGTGGGGATTGTTACGTAGAGTGCGTTGATTGGTTCTCTAGGCGAGCGTGTCTTGTTTGTATGATGACCCTAAGTCAAGTGATCTCGATCTAGTCATTCTCCATCTAGGTGCGTGCGTTGTGTGCATTGTTACATTAAGTGAGCTGTATTGTGTCTGCCTCACCTGTTGTGTGAATATTATGAACAGTATTTTTGCTAAAATATACTGCTTTAGTTTTTAAGGAGCGATGTTGTGTTCATCATTGAAATCTTGACGATAAAGTAGGCTGCTGTGTCACCTTCCTGTATTTCGTCGGCTGGACCAACCTGCGTGCCTTGGACAACTCCTTCATGTACCTGGGACAACCTATTTCACTGTACTTTCTCTAGAAATTGTTCGTGTTGTTTACGACTGGGGTGATTTAAGTACAAGGTGCGGCGACATAACGTCCTTTTTTTGAAATGCACGTTATTCAAGCTGTAGAAGTGTAGCGGTGCGAAGGCGGTCTCATTTGATGATCTGGTTTTAAAGCTTTGTTCCCCCGCAGACAGTCGCCACTTTGCGTTAGGAGCTTGCGTTTGCCGTAGAGGCTTACTTTTCGAACGGATGTTCTGTGATCCCAACCCAGCGCACCTTCTGAAATCGCTTCAATGTAGCCCGTTGGGCCGTGTCCCGGACCGGAAATCAGTTGTTGCACGGGTCGCTACGTTCAGATAACCTGCTAGTGCGGCAGGCGGATGAAGGGGAGTCCGTCGGCCCATCAGATCACCTGAGATGATTGAGGCAGTGAGAGCCTCAGTCCTGCACTCCCCACGGCGGTCCGCGCGCAAACCTGCATCATCCCTTGGGATTTTTCCAATCGTTCAGTGAGGCGAATTCTTCACGATGACCTTCACTACCATCCGTACGAGTGGGCGAGTGTGTGGGAACTCTCCGAACGCGACTTCTGTTCTCAAAGGCACGCCTGTTAGGCGTTTCTCGAAATCGTTTCTGAGGACGCAATTGTTTTTTCAGTGTTGAAGCCCATTTTCATTTGAGGGGATGCGTCAACATACAGAACATGCGCTTCTGAGCTGACACTAATCCACCAGAATTGCATCAAATGCCTTTGCATTCATCCTAAGTCGCATTATGGTGTGCAGTTTCCTGAGCTGGGATTGTTGGGCCCTGTTTTTGAAGAAAATGAGGTCAGAGTGACTGTGAATACACGCTGGTAGGTGAACATGCTGGAGAATATTTTTCCTACGACTTGATGAATTGGACTTAGGGGACATTTGGTCCCAACAGGACCGAGAAACGGCTCACACTTGAAGGATATCGATGGCTGTTTTGAAGAACACTTCTCCGAGCGCCTCATCTCAGAGGCGATTTAGAGTGGCCAGCCCGCTCCCCCGATTTGGCCCCCTGCAATTTTTTGCATTTTTTTCAAATCCCATGTTTATATCAAGCGTCTGAGGACCCTACACGACCTGAAGGCCAACGTCCGGGCAGAAGCTGCTGACATGCCCGCTGCTGTGCTGGCAAGCGTCATGACAACAGACAGAAATCGGTTAATTCGGTATATGGACAGTGGATAGCGTCACTCACCTGATACGATTTTCAAAACTGTGTAAAACAGAAATTTAGGTATGTACATACATTATTAAAAGTAAATGAACATTTTCTGATTCATAGAATGAGTTTTATTGCCTTCTAAAAGAAGGAAGTTATGATGCTGCACCTTGTATGACCGCCCTAGCTCGCACCTGCTGAGGACACACTGGAAGAACTTTGGCTGGAACCTCTTTCTGCCCTGCTCTAGCCAGGTACAGTGGATTTTTAGTGCTTAGTTGACCTTTTACTCCCTTGTCTGACTCCTGAGTCACCGTAAATTTAATTGTTACGTAACGTTAAATCCTAAAGGACCAGTTGTAATAAACGTGATTTATCGCCTGCTGAGGCACGGACACAACGCATGCAGTGCATGCATTGTCAGAAGGGACCAGTGAGCGGTGTACAGTTCACGGCACAGGAGCCGCGAGGCAGAAGAAGAGCATTAGAGATTTATAACTCGAGACTTGAGCTTCGACGTCAGTGATATCTGTGACTACCAACGCAGCAAACTTTTATGGCATACCGTGACCGCGACAACCGACTTATGAAATAAAATAGAAATTTAGTTTATGGCTCCATATTTGAAATGTCGCATGGATGCAAGTGACCATGTGCCCCATGGGCCTTGAACGAGGACAGTCGTGAGGCACAACGAGCTGTGTCCACACCGCAAGAAATTCCAGACCAGTCATACACCCTTTCGAAAAACGTTAAATGACATACGTCGTTTTTTTTACGAAAGAAACGTTAAATGACATACGTCGGACGTTTTTTTTTCTTTGCCAATGACGTTGGAGAACGTTCTAATTGGAAGATCTGGCTCGTAGCGAAGTGGTTGTTGAACACGGAAGCCATCAGGAGACAGCGGACGAGCTGGCGAGAGAGGGCTTGCCAACAGCGGCTATTGGGAGCGGTCTGAGGACCTGGAGGAGTCGGGATGGAAAGTCATCAGCCCGACTCGGTGGCCTTGTTTCATAGTGTGTGGGCAACGACGTGAAATCTGTCTACCTGTTGTAAATTAGGAATAGTGCTATTTTTGTGTACTGCATTCAAACTGTGTAGAAGACAGCAGTAATTGTAGTAAGTTACATTTGATCGGCTGTTTAGAGCTCAGGTTACTGGCCCACTATTGTTATAACATTCCGAGTATTTAATATGATATCGTGAGGGCCACACTCCCGCTCAGGAACGTTGATCGTTACTCAACTCGTCGAGAGCTGAGTAACGCAACTTTGAGGTGCATACCTTGGTGCCTGTGGTCGTTGCTTCAGTTGTGGATGGGTTATTTGTCTGTTTTTTTTTACCTTGCGAATTCTCAAGATTCTGTGCGACTACTTTCTCGTTTACGTTCTACCGACAATGGTTTTTGTCGTTTTCTTTAATCCCCACTGAGATCATGCTTGGAACCAGGGCGTTCAGCCGCTCGGAAATTCTATGAAGGAACTACGTAAATATTTGAATCCAGTGGTTTTAGAGAGATTCGTAGTGACTTCTGATGATTGGTCTTGTGCATGAGACTTGAACCCTCGACATCACGGCCCGTGCTCCGGTCATGGCCACACGCCACAATCCACTCGACCATTCTGTCACCTACTACTTGTGTTTTTTTTTTCTGGATTAGAGATGAACATCATTCATGACTTCCTTTTTGAACTAATGAAGGCAGTCATTGACATATTACGCTCTTGTGTGCAAGTTTCACCCTAGTTTCAAACGAAACAAGAAGAGCTGAAGACTAAACTGTTTCACTTCTACTGTCCTTCATTCTTGACCGTGGTAATTAGAGGGTAAGATCTCTCAACATTGGATAACAAGTGTGACACCTGAAGCACCAGCTGCAGTTAGCATATTTGTATTTATTCAAGCATTTATTTCAACGTGCAGACTCCATCACGAAAAAAGTGTCAGTTTGCTGCGAGAAATAAATTCACAACGCGGCGAGTTATCCTTTTACAGACCAAATAATTTTTGGCTAAGACTGCATTTAACTTCAGAAGAAAAACTAGCTGCGGGCTTATGTATGCGTGCAGTTAGATTGCGTGGCCCTTTGTACGAAAAATTGGGGTGCAGCTTTATATGTGTGTACAATAAAACTGCATGCAGCTCGTTAGAAAACCCAACAGTATGTTTACGAAGTGGATTTCCCCAACCATGTAGCGGTCACAGAGCTAAACGAGCCTCGCTGTGCAGGACGTGTACGACCGTGTGGAGTACCTCACCTCGCTGGGACGGTCCCAGACGGCAGCCGTCAAGAGGGACGCCGACATCGGCGTCGCTATGGCCAACAGGGACGCAGGCATTAGGGTGAGTGCTAGGGAGGTGAGACACCTGCTGGGGGGAGGTGTGACTCACAGTGATGGTATTGTAGTGTTGACTGTCGTGTTACCGTCATACTGACAGTCAGGGTATCGTCGTTTTGATAGTGATTTATCGTTGTAATGAAAACCATTGTATCGTATTAGTAACTGTTGTATCATCATAACAAGTTACTCAACCACTGCAGCTCGCCATCATCTACCATCGTAATATCAATCATGAAACCATCGCAGCTCACCATCATCTACCATCATAATATCAATCATGAAACCATCGCAGCTCACCAGCCTTTACCACCGCAATGCCGATCGCTGAACATGTCCGACCACCTGCATCACAACTCGGCCCCGGTGCACCCGTCACCGGCCAGCGATGCCCGACTTGCGCTCTGCTGGACGCCCTCCGCGTTGTTCTGACGTGTCCTCGTTGGTCGGGGAGCCTCCTACGGCTGTGGTCGACCCTGCTGGTCGCGCTCTAGGGTCGACTTGACCGGGATATTAGCGTTCGTGTGAATTGGGCATTAGTTTGAATCAACACACTGAGGGTCCTCTCATTGCTCTTGTGCGTTAGTTTTAGTAACAGAATAAGCGTTCTCTCATTTCCCTAGGGTATAAGTTTTAGTCAACAGACTGAGGGTCTTCTCATTGCTCTTGTGTTAATTTTAGTGATTTGACTCTGGATCTTCTCTCCCCTGTTATGCGTTAATTTTAGCGAACAAACTGATGTTCCTCTTATTGCTGTGGTGCGTGAATTTAAGTAGTCCTTTATCTCGCAGCACAAACTGACGCTTCCACTCTTGTCCTCAGGAAGCGGAGTGCGAGAAGACCGCCATGGACGTGAAGTACACCACGGACACCAAGATAGAGGACAACGCCAGGATGTACAAGCTCCAGAAAGCCCAGTTTGACACGGAAGTTAACGCTGCTGTGAGTTCTCGTGGCTCCTTACCGCCCTGGTGCTTGGTAGCGATCTGGGCATGGACCGCTCGACCCGTTGCTCTTGTCAGCTTCTAGATGCGGCGTTAGTTACGCTGCACTAGCAATCTATGATACTACAATTACTACTACTACTACTTGTCAGCTTCTAGATGCGGCGTTAGTTCCGCTGCACTAGCAAACTATGATACCACCACTACTACTATTACTACTTGTCAGTTTCTATTTCTGGTGCAGGCGCTGTTATGTGCACCTGTGCAAGGGGTTATGAGAAGACTTTCTCACTAGTATAGCCCTCTAATTTTATGTACACTGCAAAGTGCCCGCGTGCAAGGTATAATTAGGAGAACTTCTCATTGGATTAGCGAGGCTTTGTAGTACTACTGACTACGCAATATCATGGTCTGCAAGGGGTAATTAGAACATCTTTAGTAAGGTCCAGTAGTTGTATAGAATCTTCACTACCCTGGTCTGTAAGGTGTATTTGGAACATCTTTTCATTAGAAAAGCTTTGTAATGTATGCTGGTCTTCAAAAAGAAGTCAAAAGAAATTTTGATCGGTGTTGTTCTCTATTTGCTGTAATAGTCCTTTCTATTTAGTATTTGTTTCTAAAAAATGCTCTCTAAATAATGGTACTGCGTAATTAGCAGCGATCTGTAGTAAGTAATATCCACTAATGTGATGTGTAATAAATACTACTCTCTCATTAGCAGTCCTCTGTAATTTGTAAGTTTAAGTCAAATTTAAAATCAGTGTAACGTAGCAAAGAGAAACCATGCAATTGTTTATCGTGATTGGGCTGTGAACTGCTAGACCACTGCAAGTTGTAATGATTGCTGGCGTTGAGATGTGAAGGTTGCCGGGAGCTCAGCTGTTATTGCTTATTAGTTAACTAGCATCGCCATGCCGTCATAAATGATGGATAATCTCATGTGAAATAGTGTAATTTTCTGTATCACTTATGTGGACTGCTTTCTTTGACCCGGTCTCGCTGATTAGGGCTACGGACCCGAGAATTTTCTCTTGTCTAATTCGTTTTGTGCATAAATAAATGGTTACTCACTCAAAAAAAAAGAAAACAAATATATGAACTTAGGCAATTATTGCATGGTATAGATTTGCATAACGTCAATTCTTTGTATTAGGGTCGAATCTCCGTCTCCGCCACACCTATTCTCAACCCTAAGAGTTCTGTGTGCAGGAATTGTTTTCGGAGTTTGCTGAGGACTTGACAGTGGTTTGTCCTCTAATTTTACACACACTTTTCCCACTTTTAAATGAAGGCAGGCTTTAACAAACAGTGCTGAGCAGGAGGCCGGGTGCTAGATGTATCTCTTGCGCAGTATTCGATGAGGTTGACTATAGTACCGTAGCTTAGTAACCATAATTACTTCAGCCAAGTAACGAACGAGACCAGGGCTGTGCGCCCAAAAAAGATGAAACCCATTCCTCCGCAGGTTTGCTTTAAGACTTGCAATTTTATACCGAACTTACAAGTTACTTCAAACGAATGGCTACGGTCAGGAATTGTCTGTTCATGCTGAGAGAGGTCAAAGAGGAGCGGGGTAAACACCCTTCCTGTTTTTTTACATAGGAAATTGACAACTTTTTTGTTCGTCCAAACTTGAGTAATACAAGTCGGATATAAACGAGTTCTCTAATCACTGACACGAAAGGCTTAAGGTACTTCCCTTATGTATAATCTCGTTTTAGGTTTCTCGGCTCGGCCGATCAGTGAAATGTGCGTAGTCAAATCGGCAGGCTTAGCGCTCCCAACACCCTTTTTAAGTTTGTAAACGAAATACGTGTCGCGAACTCCGTGGAGTTTGATGCTCCAATACAAGAAGTTTAATTAAGAGTTTGTTAGTGAAGTACATGAATGTGTTAAGTCAAATCCGCGGAGTGGAGAAAAGAAGTGAAAGTTGAGGGTAAAAACGAGTAAACTCGTTGATGTCGAAACAGGGTTGATTTCATTTCATATGTATAGCCTTCCTTATCAGTTGTGCGTGAACTCGAGTCTGTGGTAGACAAGTTTTTTACTCTTCTAACTGTTGTTCAACAGGAAGCATATAAGAATGAGTACATACGGAAATTATTGAGTAGATTGGGTTATTGATCGATTAGATTGGATTATTCATAGAGTAGATTAAAATTGCAGGTTTAGTTGCCGTGCTGGGTTTAAATTCAATAGGGATTGTAAGTACTATTTCAAATGCTGTAATGATTTAAGGAACCTTTAGTTTTGAATACTAGTGTGGTTATGTTGAACTAAGATGACAAATTTCAATAACACATTGCCATGCATTGGGGCGTCTCTTTATTCGGTTATTTTGAAACGGTCCATGAACCTTGTTTGCTATTCAGGTTGAATTTCTTGGCTGAAGTTTTTATGAAAATTTTGGCAGGACACGAATTTCCACTCCTAACACCAACTTCTTATTAAACACAACATGAAGGCCTGGACCGTCTCCTTACTAGCCGTAACACAACACCTGGACCGTCTCCTTACTAGCCCTAACATCCCCCCCTCCTCCTCCCTTCTTCAGAACGCGGACGCGGCGCTGGCGTTCGAGCTGCAGGCGGCCAAGCTGAAGCAGAACATTAGGAACGAGGAGATCCAGATCGAGGTGGTGGAGCGGCGGAAGCAGATCGAGGTGGAGGAGCAGGAGATTGCCAGGAAGGAGAAGGAGCTCATGGCCACCGTCAAGCTGCCCGCTGAGGCCGAGAGCTACAGACTCGAGACCATCGCACAGGGCAAGCGTACCCAGGTGGGCTAATGGGCTCTGTCCTGGTGGGCTGCTGTACTGCCCTGCTCTACGACTGGTGTGTACAGGGACAACTAGTGGGTTCAAATGCAGTTGATGTGCACANGGTGCAGTAGATGTGTACAGGTCCAGTAGGTGTGTACAGGTGCAGTAGGTGTGTACAAAGGCAACTGGTGTGTTCAAATGCAGTTGATGTGTGCAGGTGCAGTTGATGTGGGCAGAGGAAACTGGTGTGTGCAGGTGCAGCTGATGTGTATCGAGGAAACTGGTGTGTGCAGGTGCGTCTCGTGTGTAGTGGTATGACCAGTTTAGAGACTGTCTAATAGGCTCATTAACCCATCTACTGCGTAGTACTGGTGCATCAGTCCTACGTCATGAGCGCGTCATTTTCATGTCTAATCTTTTCAGTAGCGCATCACTGGTGAGCGTTTTCGATGACTGAGGAGATCAGTCCCACGCAACTTAAGAGCTGAAGGCACAGATCAAATATACACGGTCCAGACCTTACTTGACATGTCAGTGTGTTTACGCAGTGTTCTTGTACAAACTCGAGTGTGGTGGTCGGTGTTCCATTTCCACTTCGTCGGTCTAATCCAATTTTGCTTCATCACGAATGGTTCCCTGGCTACCGTGCTTTTTTCCCATCTTATCGCGGAACTCTTCAACCTTTCGTGAAAATTGTACATGAAGTACAGGGTGCGAGGGTTATTTGAGGGCGCGTCGTTCTCAGTTCGTTACGCACTCGAATCATTTGTAATATTATTCATTCCAGATGACTCATTTAAATCAGGATACTAATATTAGCCCAAGAAATGAGAAGATATGCAGTCGTAGTTACTTTAATTGCAACTGTGAGGGTTTGAGAAGTTGTGAGTAGTGATGGTCACGTCATGCCACCTTACATTTTTCCCACAGGGTCTTGAGACTTAATGCTGCTGGATACATTGATGTTCTAAAACGGTTGTTAAGCTATGGATACGTATTACGTAAAGTATCCAATGGAAGGCCATGCGTCTTTCAGCGAGACTCCACATCTTTTGAAGCCATAGTAACCCAAGATTTTTTATCAGAGAATTCTTACGATCATGTGGCGCCCAATTTGTGGCCTCACAACTCGCCAGAATTGAATCCTATTGACTATCACGTGTGGAGCGTTGTTGAAAGGGATACCAATCGACACCCTCATGGTACCATAGCTTTACTGAGGGCCGCCATTGTCCAGGTGATGTCCGAAATGAATGAGTACTAATTTCAGCTTGTCAACGGTTTCGGGCCCGCATAGAAGCAGTCATTGAAGCCAAAGGCGGCTTCATAAAGTAATTCGATAAAGGAGTTGGTGTCATGAGGGATATTTGTACGAATTTGATTTAAATGACTTTTTGTATTATAATACTAAGAATTTATTTACTGTACTAAAAATGCCCTTAAATAACCCTCGCACCCTGTAGTACTGAATGATTGCAAAATAACTGGTCAAAACCACGTGTACACTCAATACTGCCCTCACGCTATGGTGTGAACGCTCCACTCACACACGCCTCGCCCCCAGACGGTGGAGACAGCGAAGGCGGAGGCGGAGCGGACGCAGCGTATGGGAGAGGCGGAGGCGTACTCGGTGCAGCTGGTGGGGGAGGCGGAGGCGAACAGGCTGCGCATGAAGGCACAGGCCTACAAGCAGTACGGGGACGCGGCGGTCATGGCCATGGTGCTCGAGTCGCTGCCCCAGATAGCGGCTGAGGTGTCAGCTCCTCTCGCCAAGACCGACGAGATCCTCATGATCGGCAGCAACGACTGCATCACCAACGGCGTCACGAAGCTCGTCTCCGAGCTGCCCCCCACCGTCCAGGCCCTCACTGGGGTCGACATCAGCAAGGTGGGGGCGGGGTTGGGTTGGGGGATGAGAAAGAGTACTCGTACTTGTTGTGAATTTTGGGTGAGGTGTGTGTGTGTGTTGGGTGATGAGGAGAGTGGGTGGTTTGTGTTATGGAGTGGTTGAGGTGGGTGATGAGAGGAGTGGGTAGTTTAGTGTTGTAGAGGGGTTGGAGTGGGTGCTGGACCCACTCCAACCCCTCTATTTTTACCAAAAAAATATTCATTATTCATGTTATGGATATTTTTCCTTAAAGGCACATTACATAATGCTGCGCTGGATGTTAGTCAAAACTACCAGCAAGACAAAATTTCTTCTAAGCAGGCTGGATTTTCATTGCGCCCCTCCATTGGCAGGCGTTCAGACGAAGCCGTGCACATTTAAGGCAGGCCAGTCGCTGCAGATGTATCAGTACACCCTGCAGTGGCCGGGTCATGCCGAAAGCGGTTAACGAAGAGCGAGTGAACATCATTTCAAGTATATTTATCATGGCGTAGTGTTGGCAAGTTAGCTCGTCCTGAGTGCGAAAGATCAACATAGGTAAAAACGAGTTCACTCGTCGCTGCCGGGGATGGGTTATCAGTAAACAGAGAGGAAATTTAAAAATGACTGTATTAGGTGTTCTGAATTCGGGATGTGGGGTATTGAAAGGTTCATTCTGCATAATCTATTCGTTAAGCATGAGATAAGAGAGTATTGAATTTTTTTAAAGAAATATCTATTTCACAATTAAAAATCGGTCTTAAAAGCGATCAATTGCAATTCTCGTGTGCAAATTTGCATATCTTTCACATGGTGCCCTGACGTAACCGTTCCTGAACGACGCGAGGAAATCTTTTTCTTTTAATCAATTTATGATGTTACGTTCAAGCAGTAGAAGAAGCCTCTTATTTTAAAATGCGAAAAGTTTCACTCCTAATAAAAATGAATTAGGCGTCGAAGGTTTCGTTGTGAAGCTGCGATGATAGTCACTTGATCGTGTACTT
>VOMN01015194.1:0-18310 GCA_014899125.1 Orchestia grillus | reverse complement strand
ACCACGCCAAGTAGAGCTCGCACCGCGAACAGCGCAGTCGGTACGCGAGTCGGAACCTACGTGCTGGAGACATCATCCCACTGTCACGGCGGAACCTTTCAGCCTCCGCGCTTTGGGGTGGGTGTGTATCGACTAATTATGGCACTCATTGAACATAAACGTTCCTATGGCAATGCTAAACCAATGATAGTTCTCTCATTTTAACGTATATCTATTTTTACAGCAGTGTCCTAAATTTCAAGATTCATTTCAGTACTTCTTCCAGATTCCTATTTGATCACTGGTGAACTGCTAAATTTCATCACCACCGTTTATAATTAAATGTTATAAATGAGTCGAACTCATGTAAGTCTTTTCAGTTCAGGTATTGTAATTAGAATGACCCTCGTTTACCACAAAATTGGCAATAATTATAAGAAATAGTTGAGCTCTAATAAATAAGAACAATCATAATACATGATAATAAAAGTAATACACATTTTTATAAAGAATAACGAATTAACGGTGCGTGTCCATTGCCACCCACCAACGTTTGCCTAACTCTTTGAACACGAAAATAAACGATTACGGGCTGATCTTATTTTCGAACTGCGGTACAATCCTCCACTTGAGCCTCTTGCACCACAGCATTAATGCGCCGGAGTGTTCCTAATTCTCTGTGGCAATCCACATAGCCTTTTATTTCCTATTTTTGGTCGAAGAACTCGTCAGACTCGACACGAACTGGAGCACTCGTTCCCATGATTGAGTCGAGGGCTTTGGAGAGGGCTGGGCGCAATCGCCCTTATTGAAATAAAACTCGCTTCAGATCGGTCCAGTAATCAAAGGGCGGGGAGGAAACTCGCAAGAAAATCAGTTCCGAGGCAGCTGACAAGGGCGGCTAATGTCACGGTAATGAAACTCGACAGCGTTCTGAGCTGGATCATCATTTTCGCTTTATATCTCACCCTTCACGAGCTCAGTGAACTGACACAATAGATGTCATTTTAGGGGAAATTGGACGGTGTTTTTTTATTTGCTCCTTCTAAAAGTTCTTAGAGCGTATAAAAACATGCACTAGGTGAGCTACTGATGAAGTCTAGATTATTTTCAAATGAGTGTTTGAATCATCTCCGTAATTCGTGTTCTATTTGCTGACGTTTTTACTCTTTGAATATGATTTATTTCATGGCACGTGTTTTGAATTAAATGGTCTGGTAATATTCATTACCTGATTTATTCATATACCAAATTNTGAATTAAATGGTCTGGTAATATTCATTTCCTGATTTATTCATATAGTAAATTCGGATTAGATGAGCTTCGTTCTCATTGGAAAACATATTTCTGAAGCACAGTTGATTCACTTCGTCGTAGCAAAACTGTGAACCCTGCAGATACTGCACGGAAATTATTTCCTCAGAAGTTGTATTCGCCCTCACGCAAAACACTTCAAATATTAAGGGATAATATCCTGAGTAAGGAGTGTCTATTTGACTTTGTAGCACGTCAGAACAATATAAAGAATAGCAGATCTATGAGTTGCGTTCAAGTTGCAGTTTAACTAAAACAATTTCCAATAAATCCATTATAAATCCGAAGCAAAGTAAGATGAACGGTTTGCGGAGACAAAACATGTACACTCCGACCGGTGGTATAACCTTGGTCATAAAGATTTCATAACATACTGTGGAGCCATTTCTGAGCAAAGTTTACGGAAACCTGGCACATTTTTTATGACAACAAAGTGCGGAAAACCCAGGCTTAAAACAGAAGTTATACTTTAAAGAAAAACTCATTTATTTAAATCATTAAATTTCGATCGACCGCGGGTACAATCCAATAAAAACAGCCAAACTGTTTTTTGTGTAATCAAGGAATGAACGTAAAAATAGGGATCTAGTCAGGGTGTGTTTAACAAATAGCTGCAATAAAAGAACTTCGTTTATTGAACAACTTCATTATATTTTCATATGTGGCACTCACCTGTGCGCCAATCCGATTTAAATTTGGGCAATATGAAGCCAGATCTTCAACTTTTCACCTTGGATGCCCAAAATCGCTAAAATGCGTGGACATCCAAGCACTAGCAAAGTGGTGGGGAGCGCTTGCATGGGTAAAAACAAAGTCCCGTAGTGGCAGAAAGAGGTACGTCTTCTAACAAAGGCCCCGAAGTTTTTTTTCAGGAGATGGGTATAAACAAAAGATGTCACCTCTACTTCTCTGGGCTCTCTGATTGGACTAATATGATGGTCCCTATGATGCTTGCACGCATCATGACTCCACCCCGTTAACTCCTCAAGCGATGATGACGTTCTCCAGAAATGTACCTGACCATTTGCCCAGCTATCAGCTCCATCAATGGTCGCCCGGATCTGATCAACGAAAAGAACGAGACTTGTTTTCATCTGCAAGTATTCCTATGCCCATTCCATCCTCAAACTGTTGCGTCTAGCCGTTTTCAGGGGAGCTTCCAAGGACACTGTGGTCACAAGAATGACATTCCTTGAAGTCGGTACGTCAGGATGACCAGCCGCCGTGAAAATGAACTTTTTTGATTGTCCGCGTTTACTACGGAGCTAAAAACCAATGTTTCCTAAATTCCTGTCAGTGAACCTTTTGGAAATCCCAGCAACATACCGTCTCTTCCTTGGTGATGGGTTCTTCTTATATCTTTTTCTCTTCTCTTCTTATATCGACATGGTGACCTTCTTCATGGGTAATGGCATCAGGCTATGGACCTTTAGCAAATTCCTTGATTATAACTTCTACTTTATCGTCGTTAAGAGCATTTCAATGTCTCATGGTATTACAAATAAAAAGCCATTATCGCCGGGTACGCGGAAAAAAAGCGAAAATAACAACGAATAACGATGAACAGCACAGCATCAGCAAAAACATCAATGTTGCCATGATGTGTTAGATTTTTGGTGAAATTTTTTCCAGAAATTGATACACAGGACGTTGAGAAATCGTTATTTTAGAAACCATGATGTCTCTGGTGGGAGCGTATGTCATGCCAAATTATTATTTCGTGGAATACATAACGCAGATCATTTGGTGTATTTTGTATTTTTTGTATCGACAGTTTTCTATTTCGATAAAAAACCTATTTCGATGGGAATGTCGATTGAAAACAGTAAGAAAGAAAGAAAAAACGTTTATACCGAAATCAGTCACATACAAAGCATATAACCTTCGGGTTTTTATCTAGTAAAAATACAGCCTTAAAATTAAAATATGAAAGTCGCAAGGGAACTTCTGATTGTGATCAGTAAGACTACAACCTTAAAATTACGTTAATTTGAATAAATGTGCTGTGTTACAAAATTCGTTCAGAATGAGCCCAAGCTCGAAACGTTTGAGCTTAATATTTTAAAGATTTATTTGTAATTTCTTTCAAAGATAACGATGTGCCCGTGAAAAGAAATCCCTCAGTGAAATGCGCGTTGATAAATTCGGCAACGAGAGCACGATCAACATGCCAGGTTGATCTGCCTGACTTTTCCCCGTCTCTTAATGAAAGTTGTATTGTGAGAGAAAGTCTTCAGTTACACTCAATTAGAACAAGGAACGCGTCATTTCAAAAATACTCGCGTTTCAATCGGAGAAAAATCTGTCGAGTGCACATTTGTCTGAAGTACACAACTTATTTTGAGTCATAATTTTATACCGGCGCTTTAAATAAATGCTTTCCCATCGTAGTTGAAAGAAATTGAATCTCGCGTTTGTGGCTCATAAAATTTAATTCCACGTCGAGATGGGATGTTCTTCAGCGGATCGGTTTATCTGCTGCAATTTTTCGCAGCCTCCGTGCGAACGCCTGCCCTAGCCGTCGGCGGGCTGTGGCACGGCGAGGGCGCGTGAAATGAGGTGACGAAGATTTACCGAGTTCGGAAATTGTCTCGTCGGTGCCTGGGCTGATTTTATTAGTTTGTTTTGCACTTGTGCTATCTTGCCTGGTGGTTAGTTTTAGTCATTTTGTAAACTGGTTTAAATTGGAGCCCCGCTGTATTTTTATTTTGAGTTATTTTTCACGGGCATGAAACTTTTCATGGTGAGAAAATATAACATCCGTGTTTTTTTTAGTGCTTCAATTACATTTCTTGAGAGCAACTAACTACATTTTTGTAAATTTCTTGAGTTCTTTTGAAACGAAAACCTAAAGAAAATATGACTTAAAATGAGAAATGCCATAACATCTTTGCAAGTAAATTTTCCCTCGCAATGCTCAAGCAATTAGACTATAATGAGGTGATCAAAAAAACATAACTTGACGAACCTTCGCCTTTATGTATCATTTTTATCACAGAATAATGGAAATTGGACATGAACTCGTTCAGTTACTCGAATCAGTCATTAAAAAATAGCGAAATCTTTTGTTGTAAAAAGACACTGATGGAATTACATATCAGGATGACTTTTTTGGAGCTAGAATATGTTATTGAGCTTCAAATTATTATTGGCCACTCTTAGCTCCCTCGGATTTATTCCGTTCGTCTCTCCAGCTCTGCATTCAACGCCCTGCATCTTGGAGGGAGCGAGGGAGTCGAACGGTTTCCCCACCTTCATTTCGGAGGAATTTTTGTAGCAACACTGAGACGCAGTGAGGAGTCTCGTAGCAACACTTAGACACAGTCAGGAGTCTCGTAGCAATACTGAGACGCAGTGAGGAGTCTCGTAGCAACACTTAGACACAGTTAGGAGTCTCGTAGCAACACTTAAACACAGTTAGGAGTCTCGTAGCAACACTTAGACACAGTTAGGAGTCTCGTAGTAGCACTGAGACGCAGTTAGTCTCTTACAAACAGAGAGACAATGACGTATAAATACGAGGTTCTCCAACAGCCCCAGCAAGAATACGATGTTTTCTAAACGAAATTGTTTCTTCTTTTGAGCGCATCAGTGGAGTGCAGCGCGCATTACTTACCCGGCAGCCATTAGGATCAACGCAAATCTGCTCGTATTCCATGGGGTGTTTTCGACATTTCTGTTGTTGCGTCTTCTGCCTCACTGAGACGAGCTTTTTGATTTTCTGTTGGGCGTTGCCGGGTGCTCTAGCAATGGAAGCTCCTCAAAATTGTGTGCTTGGTTGTACTAAGCCTCAGATTTTGTTGTGATTTGTAAACTCGGCGCCACTCTGTGTTGCATTCAACCTATTTTTCAAATTGAAGAAACATTTCATCGCAGTTACGGTGGAGTTGGGCTCGCGAGACGAGACATGTGTGCTTCGTTGAAAAATATCAATTAAATTTTAAGGCATTCATTTTCATTAAGGTATTGATTGGAAATCATTACATCATTGCCTAGCTTTTAAATTTTTTTTTTTTCAGGTATCTACCCATCATGTCGCATGTTAAATGCTGGTGCGCAATACCGCAGAGTTAGAAATTAAAAGAAGCTCGAACATTTCTAAAGTTGCCGTCTCTGCGCATTATATAATAACCGCACGATAGTTGCTAGAGGTCAATCTAGTTAGCAAGAGTCGCGCATGCTTACCTTATTAATTTATAAACGTGTTTCCTTCGTTGCATCGAAACACAGGGTCATATCTGACTCCATGAGGCTTCGAAACACAGGGTCATATCTGACTTCGTGAGGCTTCCAAACACAGGGTCATATCTGACTCCGTGAGGCCTCGAAACAGAGTCATATCTGACTCCATGAGGCTTAGGAGATGCTTCGTGGCACAGAGATTATGCACTCAGTTCTCAACTGAGAAGACCCAGTTCGATTCTCAGCTGCGCGGGTGGATTTTCCTAGAATCACGGAGTGCTTCTGTGGAGAAGGTGGCTGAAACCTCACATTCCCACATCCCTCACGCGTCCTATCCGTAATTATACGGCATTTAAAACCCAGTGTTTTTACTGTATCTCAACTGTTTAAATAAAGTTATAAAGTCTCCTTCCTTTCTTTTCTTTTATTTTGCACCACAACTCATTGTCCTAGTGTTCGTAGTCCCTATATTTTCTATGGTTAAACTAGACACTCCTTTTTTGATTAACTCGTACGAATTGATTTTTTCATCCCGCCAAATTTTTTCGTCTACAACATCAGATTCTTCATACATGGTTCTTGCCTTGCTTCATGATCAACTAAGATAGCTTTCGATTAATTAAACACCATTACTGTGAAACACGTATTTCAAAATTATGTATTTGTTCGAGTTTCAAATGCCAAAGTATTATGGAACTGCGGGAACTGACTCTAAGGCCCTCAACGGCACTGATGATGTTCACTTTCTAAGCTCCGTATGATATACTAAGGATTGTACTGTAACGTGCGCCTTTTTCCTGCATTTTGGATAATAGAATTTTCTTTAATCAATTAACCTGAGGGACCCAACAGAGGTTCGAAGGACACGCGACAGGGGAAAAAAGGCCGGAATATTTCTTGAAGGCAATTTTCAATATCACGATGAGGGAGCCTAACAGGATTTTGAGTTTAACTTCAGCAAGATGTGAAAGAAGGGCGAGTTGTCTTCGCTTATCATAAAAATGGCTTGAACAAGTGATGATACATTTTAGGGGTAGTCGAAAAATTGCTAAGCCGCTAAATTCGTTTAGGGAGCCGGCGGAGAAGTTATATGCAAAATTACTTTGCGAAGTCGGCGGAGAGGGCGACCTGTCCCTCCACCTCAAGAACCGATCTCTTCTGTGCCCACGCTGTGTCTAATGTAATTCCGATGCTAATTCTCGAGGGTGTGAGATACATCCGGCAATTCGTATCTCAAATTCTTACGAGATAAAATCGTAAACTGTAATATTCTCTAATTTCAAATCTTGAGTCAATGGGCAGTCAGTGTGAAAATGGAATTTCAGCTGCGTCAAAAAATACACATAGTAAAGAATTTTAAGTCGACCGTCGTCTATCTGATCGTTCAGGAAATTCCATAGTTACGGGAAAGGTGCATGGCTCAACAATATGAATTGATACTTTGAAAAGAAGATCCGTTCAATGAAATGAAAGGATGAATGAACTTTACTGAAAGATGCCAATTACTCATCAGACAATCCAAAGGAGTCATAAGTGAAGTAGCAAAGACAGCGTCGTTATTTCGCAATAAAAATCTGGTCAGTTGAACGACTAAAACTCATCTTCGGGCTCCTCTCGCATATCATTCACGTCTTCAGAGGAGGCCAAAATCCTGTTGCATTAGGCTTTAGTATTGTATACTTTCAAAGTATTTGAGTAAAATCTCTCTTTCTGGAGTGAATGCGACATTTTGAGAGCCTTCTTCACAGTCCTAAATCTGGAACGCTGCAGGCGCCGGAGCAGAAAACCCCACCGCGCACACGCAACACCTTCGAGAAGCTGGACTCAAACATTCATGTTATTGCGTTTATATTATAGCATGAATTCAATGCCCCACTGTACCTCCGAGATAATTTCAAAAATGAATTTATGAGTCGTGAGAATCCGTGTACTAACGCGCTCTTTGCTGATGCGACAAAAAAAAAAGAATATTCTAACTTACAAAAGCAGGAGGCTTTCCTGCCACGCCGATCTCCGCTTCGGATTCTATTCCATTTCAAATGTGTTTTTATCCGGAACAGGAAAATATGAAGCATGTTTTAATGTTCTTCTCGTACTGTGCCTGGAACGAACATGTCGCAAATACTCCTTCGATGAACACAAGCTGCTTGGCTCTCCCACCTGATCTCTAAGCGGAGCAGTAGTGAAACGTGTCGTTTTTGGGCGTCTTTCTCCGAGTGTTCCTTTACACGATTTTACTGCATATGTGTGCGTGCTCATTGAGGAACCAGCGAGTAAAGACTCGTTTTTTCTTTTTTGGAACTTTGGGGAAAATCATTGAATTGAGTAAAAATTAATTCTTTTCTTGCTTTGAATGTTGGTGAAAATAGTTTATGATTGCTATTGGGCATATCTGGATTTAATTATCCCAGAAACTTTATCAGATCAAGTTTTTTAAGCTAATAGAAATAAATCATTTTTGCAGTATGTTAAAATGCTGAAGTTCTGAACAATAACGCCACGTTAGACCGCATTTAGAACAAGCGAGCAGCGCACCAACCCTCAAAACTTGACCTTAGGAGTATTTTGCATCAGCGGGTAAGACGCATCTGCAGAACTAAAAGTTGTGATTTTTAATGCCTCATCAGGGAAGCTCAGCATTATTATTTATGGTAGAAAATTTACGTGTTATTCTTAGAGATTTTCCAAGCTCTGTGCCTGCAGGGACGGAAGAAGCAACAAAGGCTGTTTTTAAACTTGTTTTCGAAGCGCTGGGGGAGAGCTGTTAAAGTTGCTCACCTCACTGATTGCATATTTCACAGAGCAGCATATCGTCTACGATTCAAAATGTAACAACGTGGAAATTCTGTTGATTTGTGCAGTATAAAGTGCGTTCGTACGAGCTGATAGGTGGGGAGATAGTCGTGTATCCCATGAAGTGATATGGGGAAGAATGCTACTACAACGTTCGAACTTGCAGCGCTGAATGGAATTTCGAATTAAGTGCCTTAGCGTCATGCCCACACACAAGTTAGGGTGCCGATCTTGTGTTCTAATGAACTCATTAATGCATGGTGTCCTGTTCCCTGCACGCCTCTTGGAAATGACCGATTCAAACCGTTGGTGAGTGATGGCCTTGGCAGTAATTACTGTAATGCTGACTAAACAGGGTTCGTACGTATAATTTTATGCTGGAATATCGTATAAATAAAACGTATTAATATAAGAAACTAAATTATATCGTAAAATAGGTACCCAGGATTTTATGATTATTTACTGCTTGTGTCATTTATTATTAGTAACTGGACGATAGTTTAACTTTGCATTTTATTCCATATACAAGTACATTCATAACTTACGGTCGTCTACTTATAAAAACGTATTCAAGCTTAATAAGAAATGAAGTTTATGCATTTATAGGCTGAAGCGTGTCACCAATATGTCAGAAACATTTTTCTTCACTAACACCGGTGTTCAGACTGATTCGGGCCAGCTGGTCGACTGTTTAACGCTTAGACTGCCACCATGTATGGTGCACGCGATCATCTAACCCAAGAAAAACACTAACATATATAAATGCAAATTTTAAAGTTTTCGTAAATTTTGTGTTCATGACTCGAATTTGCTAGTTTTGATTAGAAGGGAAGCTAATGAAATAACAAAATTTGTGAAAACGAAATCCTACATTTTTAAATTCACATCGGGGATATTTATCGACCTGAAATTTTTCTTGCATGGACAACGGCGGTCGACTGCTCAAAACATTGCAGGGTGACACCCGCTCGTGACTCCCGCACATACTTCGCTGCCTTCTCAGCGAATTATTGGGAGTTTTCCTCAGGCGAGCCGTCACATCGCAGCATAGGCTTATAATTGAGAGCCATATAATTAATTGCCAAAATTTATTTTAAGGCTTAGCAGAAACTCGGAGTCATGAGAGGAAAAACATCCATTCGGAAATTACTTTGTAATAATGAGATTTTAAAGAAAAACAGTTGGTAAATTGGAGATCAATTTAAATTTGATTCTAGATTAATTAAATCTTCTGATTTGTATATCCCGCTTTCTCGGTTAGAAAGAGTCCCTTGGCATTACTACCCGTGGTACTGGGGGGAAATTTCAATGGTACCAGGGTGCAATTTCCGAACCACCAGGGTGTGATTTCCGCCGAATTAAGTTGTAATTTCCGCTGCATCAAGGTGTAGTTTCCACTGTGGCAGGGTGCAATTTCTGCCGAATTAGGGCGTAATTTTCACTGTATCAGGGTGTAATTTCCACTGTATCATGGTGAAATTTACACTGTATCAGGTTGTAATTTCCGCTGAATTAAGGAGTAATTTCCACTACATCAAGGTGTAATTTCCACTGTATCACGATGTAATTTCCACTGCATCACGATGTAATTTCCATTGCATCAGAGTGTAATTTCCACTACATCAGAATGTAATTTCCACTGCATCAGGGTGTAATTTCCACTGCATTAGAGTGCAATTTCCACTGTATCAGGGTGTAATTTCCTCGGCATCAGGGTGTAAGTTCCCATTTAATTGAAACTGATTCCTGCGGCTTCAAGAGAAAATTTCCATGGCATCTGGAGGTAATTTCCGCTGTACCAACAAATCATTTCCGCGGTACCAACAAATCATTCAGCAGTACCAACAAATCATATCCGAAGTAGATTAAATAAATTTTCGCGGTACCAAAGGATAATTTTCTCTGTAGCTGGCGGTAATTTCCACGATACCACTGTATTTTTGGTGGTAAAGTGAACTAATTTATGCAGTACCATGTAGTATTTCCACAGTGACGGGAGGTACTCAAGTCTAACTTTTTCGACAAAGCGTCTAGAAATATGCATAATTTTTGCCTCCTTAGTATTTTTGTCAGTTATTTTATAAATTTATTTTAGGGGCAGCGAAAAAGTTGATCTGTCTCGGGTGCATCCTAATTACGAACTTCTAATTCTTTCCCTTGTGATTATATGCAGTTCCTGAATTTATGGCATATATGACGTTCATTATCTTTAAAAAATTCGGTGTCATATATTTTCAGCCAGGGGACAAAATCCAATATTTGTCAGACATCTTCACAAGAAGTAATTACAACTTGTGCGTATGCATACTCTTCGATAAGGTTAAATAAACATGTAAATTTATGAACTAGCGTGTGTTAGGTGGCTGGCTGCCTGGAGTGGGCCTTGGCCCGCACCACAGCGTGCGTTTGTGGCGTACGTGCGCGGAAAAAGCGTCAAAATTATACTAAAATTCCTTTCTTAAATGTTTTATGTTTAATTCATTGTTGTAAATATTTAATTCATCGTTAGTGCTCTGATGATTCCAGAACTTAACAAGAAACAGTAAATTAATCTCTATTCGTATTAATTACAGCCATGCGTTTCCTAATAACCGACAACACATATTTTCTAGCGAGCTTTTAATATCCATACAGTAGAACAAAATGATATCAAATTCATATTCATGCCGACATGCTTCTTGGAAGCCGCGCTGCATGAGCTTCCGAGAGCCTAGTGTATTGTGGCGCTAAGGCAGCCCTCGTTGTATGGGTCACTATTTTTTGTTACATTCTTCAGGTTACGAAAATGTCACAAATCCACACCGGTGCTCCATCCATGCACGTTGAGCTCACCACTATCTCTTAAAATTTCAAGATTTTTGCTCCTCTGAGAAATCCCTCAATCCTGAAACAGAGAAATCCCTCAATCCTGAAACTGAGAAATCCCTCAATCCTGAAACTGAGAAATCCCTCAATCCTGAATCAGAGAAATCCCTCAATCCTGAATCAGAGGAATCCCTCAATCCTGAAACAGAGAAATCCCTCAATCCTGAAACAGAGAAATCCCTCAATCCTGCAACTGAGGCCATCGCAAGTTGTCTCCCCACAGCTGTCAATTTCCGATAAAATTATTTATCACTCTCTCAGTTCTTTAAATTCCTCAGTTTTATTGATCTTGAAGAACCGATTAATTAAAAGCAAGCACAAGCATAACTCTGCCGAAACCCACGTGAATTTTTTTTTGACGAAGCTCGTTATTTTGATTAATTTGCGCAGGTATAAAAAAATTGCTGGAAAAGTGCGCGAAGCTCTCGACAACATCCGAGGGCTCGTCAGGAACAGGTTTGCGTTTTTCACTAAAATTATCGGATCGGTTAACCCCCTACGCTCTGACTCAACTTCTCACTGCAAACCGAATATTTTTTTGTTTGTTTAGTGCTCGCGTGTCTGACTGAACGTATGATTGAAAAAAGATGAACGGGATATTCGTAACAAGTGCTCTACGGCATGACATTCGTTACCGGGTGTTGACAGGTGGATGCTTCTCCATTAAAGCGGTGTAAAAGTCGGGCAGGATTTCAATTTACGTGGAACTGACGAGTCGCAGCAGGGCGTGAAGGATTCGCCTTCAATTGGATGACACGAAGCTGGGTTTTGTGTGTTTAACTGCCGCACATATTTCCGCGTGATCGCACACCTCCACGTGACTACACACTTTCACGTGACTACACACTTTCATGTGATCAAACACTTTCCCGTGACCGCATACTTCCACATGACGACATACTTCCACGCGACGGCGTACTTCCACGCGTGGTCGCATCTTCCCACTTGGTCGCATCTTTCAACGAGGTCGCGTCTTTCCACGTGATTACATCTGGCCACGTGATTACATCTTTCCACGTGATTACATCTTTCCACGTGATTACATCTTTCCACGGGATTACAGCTTTCCACGGGATTACATCTTTCCACGGGATTACAGCTTTCCACGGGATTACATCTTTCCACATGATCGTATCTTTCTGCGTGGTCGCATCTTCACCGTGACCATAATTTCCAGCCGAGCGTGAGTCCTCATATAACGGCGGAAATATTATTCATTTTTCCATAGTGAATCTCAGTAGAGGGAAAATGCTTCAAACAATATCATACAATGCATATTCATTGGAGTGTTTCTTGCATAACGTGGGAGTTTTTTACGACCAGTTTCCTACAGCACAATACTATTCATGACTATTGAGTCACGCTACGGCTAATATGCCCTTATATTTAAAAAAAAAATCACTTTACTGTGTAAAACCTTTGAAGTTTAGGCGGTGAGTTGTACAGCAGTTTTTTAATTTGTTTCTTCATTATGTGGGTGGGCTGAAATTTCTTGGATTATCGATACCATAAAAAAACTAGTCAGAATGTATGGCATGCTAAACTTTACATAGTTTATGAGATACGCGCGCAGAAAACAAACGACTACTAAATATTTTTTTCGGATTTTCAAAAATTCATTGGACATAGTTTGACGTAACTTCAGAAAATGTGTTTGGATATATTACGATAGAAGATAAACTACTTTTTTACAACCACACGATCGTTCACTGTTTTTTGCATTTCCAGCAACAAGCAGAGAAGCTTTATGCTTCTGACCTCTACACATAGAAAAGTGCCTTTCACGCACCTCACAAAACTCCACGGGCACCGCAACCAAGATTTCACTGTCTCTTGTTCCTTCTATTTGAGCAGGCGGTGTCGGTTTTTGTGTCGGCCTACTCGCTGGTGGCCATCTCGCTGGACCGGTACATGGCCATCATCTACCCGTTACGGCCCCGCATCACTCGCCATCAAGCCTGGGCCGTCATCGCCGCCGTCTGGATGTTTGCTTTCTTGACCTGCGTGCCCGTCGCCAGGTACTCGGAGCTGAATGTGCCAGGTGCGTGCAATTTGCGACACTGCGTGGCAGGATATTTTGTTTGCGTTAATTGTTGCTATTTCTTGGCTGCCTCTTTTGCAAAACAGTAGAAACAGACTTGATATTGTGGGAATTATAACGTGAAACAGGTATGATAACAGTAGAAACAGGCGTGATATTTGCACGCGGTATGTAATTGTTTCTATATCCTGACTGCCTCTTTTGCAAGGCAGTAAAAACGCTCCTAATTGCTGAGAAACCTTACCTTTGCGTTATGGTTTTGTTATGTGTATTCATTGCAGGGATTTTATTGAGAGGAGGCGTGTTTGAAAATGCATTCATCCGACCGCAGAAGCTAAGTTCCCGTAATTGAAACATTTTTTATTACTTTTACTTAAGTTCAGTTACAAAGACAAGGGAAATGATGGTTTTAACTTGCGAACTATGAGAAAGTTAATTTTTTTTACTTATGTAGTGTTATGAATTCTTATCCACTGACGTTGAAAATTGTAACTAAATGCTATATTTTGCTATTACTGAGATCTTGACCGTTGCCCGAGTATTTAATCTCGTGTTTAATTAATTCATATTAATGAACGATTCGCTATTGCTAATGTGTTAGGACCGCATTATGGGCTGTTATATGTTCAGTACATATTTTAGTGATCATCGACCGATATTGAATATGAATGGGACGATTTTGATGAATGGAATCAACGCTATCCTTGTTGACTCGGTCCAAGTGCAGCCGCACTCATTCGTGTTCCTCATCACGGACCCCAAAACGCTTCATCATAAAGGAAATTAAAAGTTTAAAGCATCTACTGCAGCTTCAAAGTCTAGTTTCATAAGCTAATCATTCCCTCGTAACTCATTTAACTTACTATCCCTGAGGAGGCACTGGATAGGCATTAGGATTAAGTTAATTAAGTTTGTCTATCGTATCCTTGTATGTTGTACAAACTTATTTCGTGTACTTAGTTTAATGTGCTATGTCCGCATGTAACATTTACGTTAGCACTTGCACGTAATATTGAATGGTATTTACAATCAGTTTGACAGTTAAGTACCATAGTACCAGCGTAACGTTCGAAATGGAAGATCGACTCTGTGATCTTGAGAGGCTTACCATCATTGTATACACCTCGGACAAAAAATTAGTCATCTATTGTTTCTCAAGGTGCAGTTATTTACTACGCGTTCATCAGTCGGTTTTCAAAGCTGTGACCGGAGTTTAGGTTAGATACAAGTACTGAACAGGAATCAGTCTTCATTCAGAGCTTGCAAAGTACAGACTTCGTTTCTTAAATGCTCCACATCTATGGGACGAAAGCAAGACGTTTCGGAAAGGCAAAAAGGGGCTATTGTATTTGGTCGAGCTAAGAGACACCCAGGGAAGGAAGTAGCGGAAATCGCTGGTGTTTTACACCCCACTGTTAGGCGAGTCTACCAATAGTGGAGACAATGTGGTTCATACGGCAATTCAAGGTAAAATTGTGATCTAAAAAAAATTATAACCGATAAGAAACATCCGTGCGTCCCAAGTTGTTGAACGGAATTGCATTGCATCAAAGATGGAACTACCGTGAAACGTCAACGATGGCCCTTTTCCTGCCTTTTCTGAACGAACTCTTCTCTAGGAACTCCATGCAATGGATAAATGGAGCAGAGCGGCTCGTAAACGGCCGATGTTAACTTCTGCCCACACGACCACTCGTTTAAATTGGGCAAAAGTTCAAGCACATTGGAATGTAGAGGAGTGGAGACGTCTTATGTAATCAGATGAATCACGATTTTGTCTCTATAGCAATGATACCCGCCATCTTGTTTATCGAAGACCTCGTGAAGCCTTCAACGAAGCCTATGTGCAAGAGGCGGTACAAGGAGTAAGAAGGTCTGTCATGTTCTGGGGCTGTTTTAACTACACAAAAGTGTTTTTTTTGGGGGTATCCGTCAGACGGAACCAGGATGGCTACATTGAGCTGCTTGGTAAAAAATTTTGCTGTTTGGACGATATTGGAATGAAGAAAAGCATATTATTTTGCCTATCTTTCAGGATGTCAACTAAGGGGTGCATCGAGCTAGAATTGTCTTTAATTAATTGGCATGAGAGTCATTCAGGATATGTCAGGCATTTAGATTGCTAAGCTACGTCCCCAGATATGAGCGCAATAGAAAATTTATGTGACCCACCTAGAACGACATGTTAAGCGTCAAGATCGTCCACGTACTGTGGCCGCTCTACGAGATGAGTCAATGCAAGAGTGGCTTAAATTCGACCAGGTAAAGATATTCTGCCACTTCAGTACTTTCAGTATGTGTCACAACGGTATAGAATATCTTTGAAGATAGTTCATCCAAAAACAATCACCAAGAACTTCTAGTTGGTAGAATTCTCGGAGAACTTCACGATCTGCAATACTCGAAAGGCTAATTTATATACTGAACGAGGTCCCCATATTTTGAGCCGCTTTTCTTACTTACCAATAAGAGTGATTTCCCCAAAAACAAGACTACTTACCGATAACGTGACTTCCACAAAAACCGGACTGCTTACCAATAAACGTGACTACCGTAAAACCAGACTACTTACCAATAAACATGACTTCCGTAAAACTAGACTACTTACCAACAAACGTGACTTCCATAAAAACCAGACTACTTACCAATAAACGTGACTTCCATAAAAACCATACTACTTACCAATAAACGTGACTTCCATAAAAACCATACTATTTTCAAAGTACGCCTTACTCCGACCTACCGACGTATTCTGTGTGTTTGTGTGTCGCTGCGCATCAGAACGTGTTCATGAATGTAAGAAAATTAAGTTTTTTGATACAAATATAGGTTTCTCTGATTTTACTTCCGCTGCGTTGATTGCTTAGGCTTGACGCCACGCCTACGCATGCGTCCCTTTACGTTTCCAATCCAAATTTGTTCATGTTCCATTCGCTCTTTCTATCTTCAGTTAGACACTTTGTTATACTCATACTCTAAATTTGGATCAGCTTTAAAAATAAGTCGTAGCGTGTGCTTGAATATGTACCATAATAAAGCTGTAAAAACGAGTGTAACCAGTGTATGATACATTTATATATGTGTGTCTATTTAACGTGGGTTTTTGTACGCTGGTAAAAACTTATTTAAACACAAATAGACTTTGGGCCACCCGCTTTTTCCCACTCAATCGAATAAACAAAGCTTATTATCTAATTTCAACCACAGTCCGATGCATCTGCCGGAGCGTCTAAAATCGCCCATTATTCTGGCCGCTCAAGCGCAGATTTCGCCGTCGGACAGTTGGTCACATCGACAGGCGGCGAAAAAGGATAGACTGGAACTTTCCTGATCATTGCCCTCGACAGAGAATAGCGCCTTGCCTTTGAAGACAAAATCATTTGTTTCTGACTCGGCTGCTGTCAGGGGCGAGACAGGCTTCAAATTACATCAGAGATCTTCAAAATTAGATATTACCTGTACCGAGTGAGTCATTTTATTTCCAACTTATGAAAAGAACTACGGGATGATGAGTTTTCTGCTGCTGATTACCGTTCATTTTACTGAAAATTTATCCTCGTAAAAATGTAAAATAAGTCCTTGCAGCAACTTAACTTCACATTGTCTTGTGAGTTGTGAGTGTACCGGAAAGTTGCTTGATGCACCAACTCGGGTGGCAACAAAATCAATCTTGTCACTTTAAATTAGGAAAAAGGTAGACCAAGAACACACGNCAAAATCAATCTTGTCACTTTAAATTAGGAAAAAGGTGGACCAAGAACAAACGCCGCCTATCACCGCGTTCATTTCTTGGGGCCTCGTCATGACAGGCGTCTCACGAAGATGTTCTTGAAGTCTCCCTCATGTTGAGCTCAAAAGTTATTTTCTGCCGAATTTACCTCGAGACGGAGAGTTGAGCGAATTATTGATCTGTGGTACTGAGTCATTGACATGTCGTACTCTTTGGATGATATTTTAATGAGGAACATATGTAGTAGAATAGAATATAGCGGGAATAAAATGGAATTTCAGTTATATAATATAATTGATTATAGAATATAGATACCTCACAGGAGGACGTTGTATATCTACGGTTTGAGGTTGAAACTCACTAATCCTGAATTCTATCGTTCGGCAACGCCAGTAATCTGGGATAACTTTGAAACATTTCGGTTTACAAAAGAATTCATGCATCAGGATACGATCTGGACAGCCGCTAAATTGTGGGAGGCAACGACGCCATCTGCCCTAAAAAATGATGGGCAGAAATTGTGTCCGAGTCCAGCAAGCCTCGGTCCGGAAATTGCCTTATTTGAGAGGTTCGATCAACGTACAAAGATTGAGTTTGTCAGGCACGTGCAGCAGTCATTTTCATGGTAAAACTCAACTTCTCACACGAACAATTACGTGTTAAAAAGTTTTGTTCTACGCAACTTGAAGTCTGAATATTCAGACGATATTTCCGGGGGGAAAAGTTACAGAGAGAGGTTTTCAGCTTTGGTGAACGTTCCGTTAAATACCAACAGCACTGCATGGGCTTCAGAAATGATGATGCTATTGAGACGGTTACGTATCCGATATTCCCTCACAACTCTCTTACGTGATATACAGAGAGTCCAATCCATAGCCTTTGGAACATTTATTGAGCTTTTTTAAACAGTTCGATTAGCTTGTGGATTTTGAAATTTGAATTCATCACGTGGACGGAAGGTAAACCTTTGCTATGAAAGTCTCAAAATCTTTCCCTCTAAATTTTCAATTACTTCCTTTTGCATGTGCACCTCACATCTAACGGTCTACCCTCTCAGGACGACGCGTTTCTTGACCAGCCCCACATGACGACGCGTTTCATGACCAGCCTCACATGACGACGCGTTNTGACGACGCGCTTCATGGCCAGCCCCACATGACGCGTTTCATGACCCGCCCCACATGACGACGCGATTCATGACCAGCTCCACATGACGACGCGCTTCATAACCCCCACATGACAGCACACTTCATTACCCGCCTACAGGACGGCTTGAACACTCATGTTGGCGCTCGCAGGTTGAAACTATCACCCTTGTTTCTGACAAGTCGTTATACAGGGTGGCCCAAAACTAAAGGTTTCATGAAATTGTGTCCTAAACATTTGTTAACGTATCAGTGCTACCG
>VOMN01015191.1:0-14197 GCA_014899125.1 Orchestia grillus | reverse complement strand
GAACAAATCTGAGCGGGAATGAACGATGGCCGTAGAGATTGAGGTTGCCTTACGGCTATATGTTCAGCTACGCCTTTGAAGTTGAATTGAAATTTTCACCATTTATTGGACGCAGCGATTTTCATTGGCACAGCCATTTTGGCGGGCGAGCGGCCGCACATTGGAATACATGGATGGGACTCGGAGCGTGTGGGGACTGACAACGCAGGCTCAACGTGCACGCTTTTAAGGGGCTCGTGTGAGAGTAGCTGAGGATGCAGCTAGGAGTAGAAACTCGCGCAGTGGTAACGTCATCTTAATGTGAGTGGGTGACTGGGACCTAAATGAAGAGGGGTTAGGGTTAAGTTGTCACATTTTTTGGTTTTAGTGGCTATTTCATGTGCTTGACTTGAGTTGTAATTTTTTATAATTAATTTTTAAAGCACTGATTAAGGCTGCTTTTGAAAGCAGGAGAGTTGGTCTTGAGGCTCCTACAGGTCCGTACTTAGTGTGCGTATGCGCCTTAGGTCATCAGATCTTTCGAAAACCGTGGCAGCTTCATGTCACGCTTCACTCGCTTGAAAGTCTCTCAACACGCACACTTGCAGGCCACCTACGGCCCGCTCTGGCCTGGACCGCCGACTGTGAGTCATTGTTTCTTGTGACAGTGACGATTGTATGCTCTGCAAGGGAGGTGAATTCACGCGTCTCTTTTATACTCGGCAGATAAATTGTTATTTGGGATCTATTCTCTCGGAACTTATGCTCAGAGATCTATCAACACATCATACTAATTGAAACCCGATTTTGATTCTCTAAAATTATTTCATGAAACTTGTTTTTCGTTGCTGTTTCCAATTGAACATCTATATAAAAAAAGAATTTTTAACACATTTCGTGATTAACGTTGAATCTGAGATGCAGTTCAGTACCTTCAAATCGATACCGTGGAGTTTTTCTTGTTAGGTTCCGTCCTAAAATGTTGTTCGTTTATTGGTAAGAAATTAAATAAACCTAGATTACGTAACGGATAAAAATTGAATTCACTATAGAACGCAAGTTTTGCACCCTTATGCTTTATATTTTTATTGTTTTTTTTTACATTGAATCGCTTCCTTGTTTTATTTTTTATAGTTCAATGAGTGATGAAGGGAGATCGAAAAATGTAAAAATATGTTGACTGTTGAACTGGACTTTAGAACAGCTCGCATTCACGATAACGATTACTATGTTATTGCTGAACACTTCATATCGAGCAAACAAACACGCCAACAAGCAAGTGAGCAAGCCTGCATTTCAAACTTGAAGATATGTATTGGTAAGCCGGTACCAGAAAATCAAACTCTGCACTCAATTTATCCGATCGCTAAGTCGATATGCGGGCGTGTTCTCCGAAACGGGGTTCAGGAATACAAATGAACCAAGCTATTTATTTTGAATTTTTTCCCAGCAGGTATTTTGACCAATGCGTGCTATGTCCAAGTGATTTTTGTACTATTTCAGATGTGAGAGTACACTCGAAAACGGTCTGTTTTTGCTGGGAAACGTCAAGGAAGAATGCGTTAACTCATCTCAACCCCTTTAATGCGAAGTCGAAAATTTCGAGGGTTTTCTCGCCCAATGTTAGGAAATATTATTTGTAGTGAG
The DNA here is from genome assembly GCA_014899125.1 of Orchestia grillus. Classification (NCBI taxonomy): domain Eukaryota; kingdom Metazoa; phylum Arthropoda; class Malacostraca; order Amphipoda; family Talitridae; genus Orchestia; species Orchestia grillus. The sequence continues at coordinate 12,571 of VOMN01015191.1, read as the reverse complement.
GTGAAACAAGTATGAGGACAATTGAAAAATTAATTTGGTGAAAGTTTCTGAGGAAATTATGCCGTGAAATTTACAAAATACGCAAAAACATACATATTGACACATGTTACTGAGCTTCCAAAACGAAATATTTCTTTAGAAAACACAATTAATGTATCATTCATAGAGAACATAGTGAAAAAAAAGTTTGAAAACCTTTTGAAGCGAGTTTTAAACCTGTCATTTTTGCAGGTATCGGCAGCGAAACTTCTAGAAAAGCCCAAGTTGTTTGTGATGTAGGGAAATTTTAGGGTGAGTTCTGCATTAGAGGCCTGCCTAAAAGTACTGCAAGATGGCGGAGCAATGAAGGATATCAAAACATGTGAAAATAGTATTATTTCTGCGCACGCAGCAAAAATGAGCCCCATAGGATATTTTTTATAACCTTAATGCCCCTTTGAGCACTGTAGTGAAGAAATAGGTAATGAATGGGACCGCTGGAAATTTTCCATGGCTTTGTTCACCCTGGCAGCTTTTAATGAGAAATTCAACATCATGTTACGTAGGGTTACAATAAATCAAAACATGAACTGCAAAAAGATTTTATTGCTGCTGGAACACACATCTGTAGGACAACAATTACTAGTGATCTTCAGGGGCAAGACCTCAAATTCCGGTCTCTTTGCAAGACCTGTTTGCTGAAGAAACCCCATTTAAAACTCCAGGTTGAAGTTTACAAGATTTGGGACACAATGATGATTTTATAAAACAAATTTTGTGGATTGGTGAAAGCAAACTGGAGCTTTATGGTCATAATGATGTCACTCATGTTTGGAGAACAGATGGAACAGTTTGCACCCAGAAGAACACCATGCGTCTCAACTGCTAAACACTGTGACGCGAGCATAATGATACAGGGTTGCTTCGCAGTCAATAGTGCAGGGCAGTTAGAAATAATTGAAGGAACTGTGGATAAAGCCAAATATCGTAACATTTTAGAAGATATTTGCAGAAATCTGGAGAGAAACTGGATCTTGGATAGGAATGGCTGTTACAACAAGACGATGATCTTAAGCATAACGCCGAGGTAATTAGTGAATGATTTTATAGTAGCAATATAAAGGTAATGATATGGGCTAGTCAGTCCCAGGATTTCGATGTGATAGAAATTTTATGGAGAAAACTCAACAGTCAGATCCGCGCAAGGTGACCAACCTCATTGAATTGAAAGTATTTGCTAAAGAAGAATAAATTAAGGTTCATCTGAATTAATTAATGATTTAGTAAACCTTCCTGAAATTGCCTACCTAAGAGCTGTAATAATAAATATAGGAAGTGTAAATAAATGTTAAATGGATTTCTTTCAAGTATCCAAATACTTATGTACGAGTGTAACATATTTTGTTAAATCTTATATAAATTATATACAAGCGATGTGTATTTCATTTTTGTTTTCCAGTTATGTTTTTTGATATTAATTGTATGGTTCGTATAGCTTCTATAGTTATGTGTCCTCAATGAAGGCTTTAACTTATTAAGCTTTTCCGTCTAAACGCTTGTTTCACCGCGCTGATGGTCAATACGAATTAGCTCGTCGTTGCAGCATAAAGGGCCGACGGGCACGCGGGTGTCCCACATGCCAACTGCGACTCGTAGTAGGTTTAAAAAAGCTATGATTTTGATCTAGAGAACGGGGTTATTATTCTTCTTTACCTGACCCAAAATTGTTAACAAAAGAATAGTGACGGAATCAACCTATATCAAGCTCAAAAATCACACGAGCCACTACGCTCCCTTCACATGATACTGTGTTCAGTAGAGCAAGTTGGACTAGTCAGTAGGGCTTGCAATTAATTTCCCAGAATCATATAGTTTTTTCCTTGCATCCATATTTATTGAAACTTTAGTAACAATAAAGTAATTGTTCTAACCAATACTATGTAAAATTTGTCAACCTATTTTGGGGGTTGATAAAGTTTCCTCGGAAATCATGCACCAATTTCTGCTTGGACGATGTACTTGTGTGACCAAATATCTTTCGAGTAAAAATATCGTTCTGTTTGCTGACAACTTCGCTGTGAGTGCACCACATTAGGACACTTCATCAAGTATGGCTTCTACGTTATGGTCATATTTCTGTACTGAGAACGAACTGAACTTAAAAAATTGAGCAGTAATACGTGTAGGTATCCATGCAATGCAAAATATTATTTTCTGTGTAGAAATAGGCCAACAACATAAGCAGGTAGGGAAGTAGAATAGTTGAAAATCTAACCGTTTATTTCTTTTTAAAATAATAGTCACTTAAAAATAGCCCAAATACATAGTTATTGTTCAGTTTGCTGTATCAAACGGCAATCTTTTGAAGTGCTTGCAATACCCATGTACAGCCTCTTGTTTGAGCAGCTTCGCTGCACATGAAGATCCATCAGTGACGAACGATACAACAAAACTTGTGAATTACAAAGCTGAAGTGCGGGACCGAATTTACCTCCTAGCAAGAGATCTCATGCGACGCAGCCCTGGCAACGTAGAAGCGGGGAATGACTTTTGGCTCGTCCATTAGGGCTCCATGCGACTGGCCTCTCATGAGCTCAGCTAGCGCTGTCTGGTCATCTCAGTGGACGGAGATTTCCTCGTCTGCGCAGCCAATAGTGTTCTGTCTGCCTGACCTCACCAGCAGGCTTACTTTGATCCTGCTGTTGCCGCCTACACTGGTGTACTTTGATCCTGCTGTTGCCACCTCCACTGGTGTACTTACTTTGAACTTCTTGTTGTTGTCTACACTGGTGTACAAACTTCCATCGTTACTGCCTACACGCCCTTGACTATCAAGCTTCCTTTAAGCCTATCACTGCGAGAGCTGTTCTTCAGCAAATACGCAAGTAATGTTGGCTGTAGGAGCGAGCTGCCATCTTAAGAAGCTCGTTAACCGCGCAAATGAAGATAAATTTCGGGAAGTTTTCCTTTAGCTCAGAGCTTAACGAGGGCACCCTGAGGCGTCAGTGGGTGTAATTGTGAGTTTTACGGGAATAATGGTATTTCTTTGGCAAATTTTGGACTGCTTAGCTAATTATAGCTGATGGAAAGTGGGCTTGATGCAGTGTCTCAAGATTTGCCGGCTCAGAACAAAGGTCAGGCCAAGGCGCTGCAAAAGTGGGAGGCACGCGTCCGTGGCGCAGAGTACGCTTCGCGGTACGCGTATTTCACAAGAAAAATGTGGAATTAAAACAATTAAAATAACTTTCAAACTAGCTGAACCAATGAACCATTAGGTGTACACTTTGGAAAATGGAGCACACAAATGTACGTGTGCGAGAAGTTTTCCAATTTGTAGCTCATATCTGCTACTTATTTTTTTGGCTATTTTTCGTAAAACTGATGATGGGATAAACGTATTCGTCGCTTCCTTATCTTGACGTCGTGCTGATCTGGGCACATGTACTCAGTGGTTATCGCGCTTGTGAATTTTGTTCACAGCAAATCATACAAATCAAAAGAAATCTCTTTTGTATACGGTCTCGAAATAAATTGTGTTCATGAGCTAGGTACAAAATGAGGGTCCTTCCTGTGTGATGATAATACGAAATTTGCTGCATAAATCTATTACAATTGTATTAGCGATTGCATTTTAAGTTTTATGTCCCACTGTCTGCCCCATTGCAGGGACCTTGAATATTCACAATACAACTAAAGGAAAACGCTCCAAGTCTGCTCTCAGGGAAGAGCTCGGTCTGTTACAGTACAATTTCCTCTCTAATCGGAGTTAGGCCCAGTTGCACTCGGTATCAGAGATACCAGCACACACCGAAAAGCCGCCTCGTTTACACAGGGAACTAACAGCTGGACTAGAGCAAATCCTCAGCGAATCTCCGTGATTCTCTCGTATCGTTTCAGTTGTTTTCGCGAGGCCTTCATACCACTCTTCTTATCGTTCGCTTAGAATCACTAAAGTTCTGCGCTCCTCAGAAAATGGAGCAGAGTCTGTAAATCTACTCTCAGTCGAAATATGGGTTCTTGAGCGAATCTCTAATTGATTTATTTTACTGAATTTTATTCCAAGAAAACACGACTCAACTTTGGCTTGGGCCACAAAAATGCGCCGGTCATTTTTAGGCCATTTTATTGAATTTTTCAGAGAGAAGTCTACTTCCATTCTTTTCTTTCGCGAGTTCACTTGAATTTTTCAGGCTGTGCTCCAACTAACGAGTTTGCTGGAGCTTGTTATAATGCACACTGGACATACGAGTGCCAGCGTTGTAATACTGCTTGCGTATATGCAGGTTTATGCCAGTGTTTTTTCCTTGATTTCATAAATTTTCATTTAATTCCTTCGTCGCCTGTCGACTTCTGATAATGGTTCATAAGGTGCTACGTTCCTCATATCTTTCTTAGTCTTTTTTAGATCGAACTTTCGTACGTTTGAAAAATTTGCTGGTTTCTTCTACACATGAAGTCTTAACACTGGATGCTTTAAGAAAAGTAAGGATGCTCGGCTTGATTTTATCGTATGGGCTTCCGACGAGCTCCGGCCACAGGCTCTAAATAATCATACGTCAGCTTTAGAGAACATTGGCTATTTTATCGTTGCATAGCAAGTAGGGCCACGGGAGACTGGGTCCTTACTCAGAGATATGCTGGCACCCACGAACGAGTGAAGCGTTAGCGCTCACCTCTCTATAACACGGCGTTCGACCGGTGTTAGAACTGCGCACTGTTCCGACCTCACTCTTAGACCTTAGCTATGAATGAAAGAGCAAAGCAAGCCACAGTAATCTTTAAAGTATATTTTAGCAAAACCTAAAATTCAAACTTTCTGCCGTTGGTTACCTTCAGTGATAAGAGAAAATCCCAGTGAACGTGTTAAAGGGAACAGTGAAAATTAGACTTGGCTCTTCTGTCGGTGCGGAAGTACATGCATTTACCTCTCTACGCATAGAAATTTCCCCTGGTTTCTAGAAACTTGGATGCGCTCAACTCGATATTGATTTCTCAATTCCTTTGGATTTCTCTGGTTGCGCATACATTTATCTGTTTGGATTAGTATTCATCACTAACTGACTTAATAATACAGTAATATAAGTCAAAGCTCGAGCGCCTACAATCAAGATTCTTGTTCCTGCTGCACCATTGGTCTCTGCACGAAGAGGAATGCGATACTCTTATAGCTTTCCGATAGCGTTTGAGGAGCCTTGCTCTCACGTGCCTCGCGTCTACGCTAGAAATTGACTCTAAAAAAACGTTTCTCACGATGAGGGGCTCTAGCCGCGATTCTGTGGTTTTGAAATAAAAAACGCTACTCACGATGAGGGGCTCTGGCTGCGATTCTGTGGTTTTGAAGTAGCGTCCGTGGTTGAGAGGGTATTTTTTTCGATTGAATAACGAAGTCAAGCTTAAAATTTGGGAAAAGCTGGACAAACCCTGCCCTTAGTTTTTTTTATGTCAGATAATGCTGAACAACCTCTCATTATACCCGGCTTGGGTTTATTCGATATGGGATCCGAAGTTTATTGTAGTTGGTAATTCGCGTAGTCACCAGAGTGTAAGCATTACTTATCGCTCATTTTGGGAGATCATGCAAATAGCGTCAGTACATCAAGTAATTTGCAACAAGTTGCTGGAGCACACTGAGAGCTCAGCTGCATAGCTGCAATGGTGCTTGCTCTCCGGGCCGTACCTTATTATAATTTGGAGAAATTAATTTCACAGTTTCTTGATGTTTTCGCGCAGTTCACTGCCTAGCAGCGTAATAGCGCTGTCGCTATGTCCGGCTTAGAAACGAATATTACAGTCGATGACAATTACTGCCGGGATCTGCCAGTGGCCTATAGCCAATTTCTTCCCTATAGAGATTAGGTGCGCAAAACTGCCAGAATAAGTCATAGAACTGCGATCACTGCGAATAACTGCGTAGAACCTTCCACGCAACTACGCTCAGCTTTTAATGGGGCGATCGTGTTGCCGAAAGGTGCGGGAGATGGTACATTGCACAGCAGGTCTCCTGCGCCGGAGTCTTCTGGTCGCGCCCGTCTCTTTCTCTCGCTCGTGACAAGTTTTTAGCAGGCAGTTGCGCCGTAACTTCCCAGATGTTGCCGACGTTGTTTTAAAAGATGAGCGTGTGCAAGGGATGTGTTAGCTGATTGTTATTTTTCTCCCAATTTTAAAGCTTGGTATCACAAAAATCTGATTTGATCAAGTTTTTGTTTTTCTTAATTATTGTTTTAGCATTAGAGTAGAAAAGCATAATGCACATAATTTGAGTATCGATAATATTTCCTTCAGTATTGATCTAGCTAACAAAATTTTTCTTTCTATTTCCGTTTTTGCTTCCTTGATTCCAGTAAAAATTTTCGTCAAGTTCAAAAAGTATTTCCTTCATGATTTCATGACCCCCTGAACATCACGAAAGAAACGCGCACGGAACAATACAGAGTTTCTACAGGTATTCATGCAAATGTCTCGGCATTTCATTCACTAATGCATCAGCTTGTAATCAGTGCTAGAGCTGTTCGGTCTCAATGGGGTCTTTCCGAGCCCTAATGAAGGCGCGCGCGTCATCTGGACCCCTCTTATGACCAAGCAGTCGTCACAGGAGAGTTACCTCCTGTGATTCCGGCCCAATAATTCCTCGGTCTCGCTTCGAGCTCGCTCTTCATTATTGCTGTCTTCATCGCCTGGATAGATCACCCAGTGGAGCATCAGACTGTTTCGACCTGCGAATTGATTGTTAAACGAGAGTATGTCTCAAGCCTTGTTCGTATGTCGCCCGCAAATCTGCTGGAAATGCGTTGCTTGAATTTATTTGCGTATGATTTTAGAAATATGATGCAAAACTTTCCTATGGATAGAGAAATGCGTCGCGTTCTTGAATAGTTCACAGGCGATATATTCCATCTGGCAATATTTGAACGCAAGAGTTAATATCCGATTTTAACTCGCTTTGGAGTTTAATGCTCACCTTGACCTTCGTGGGTATTTAAGTATATCTGGCCTTTGGCACGTGTGTTAGAGCTCTAGAGTGCGAGCAAGCGTCGGCGGGGCTGACTTGAAATGTACATATTAAACTCAACATGAGCTTGCAACGGCACTTTCCTTTTAGGAATTGCGATATAGCTTAATTTAGTGGAGAAAATACACTTACAACACAATCTATTCGTCGTATTTTCATGCAATATCCGTCATATTTGAAAAAGTTTCAATATGTGTTATTATCAGCTTCTAATATTTCTTTGTATCAATTAAATAAGCAATTGTGGGGTAGTCAGCAGCAGTAAATGAAACTAATACGGAATTTGCCTTAGTCAATCGATAAATAAAATTCATGGTATAGTCGTCACTCGCATAAAGCGCTATAACGGCTCCTGCAAACCACTGCTCTATAGTCGTCACTCGCATAAAGCGCTATAACGGCTCCAGCAAACCACTGCTCTATAGTTGTTTCCGCGTAAAGTAATTGAATGGCTCCATCAAGCAGCCGCTCTACAGTCGTCCCCCGTTTAGATCGAGAATTGGAGCGTCTCCAGCAATTAACCGCTCAACAATCGTCCCTGTAAGAGCGCTAAAACTGCTCCAGCAAGCAACCGCCCTACGGTTGTCCCCGCATAGAGCAGTTTCAACTAATAAGAGTGTCAAATAGCACGAGAAAAAATTGTGTCATAAGAAGCAAACAGTGCGTGATATGCGAAGCAAATAAAAAGATAGAGCGGAGGTTTACTGGAACCTATCTAGCGCTCTAAGGAGGGAACTACTGTAGTGCTTCTATGCATGCGTACTTACTTGAAATATTTGTGCTTCGAGCAATTTATCGGATTTGCTTATGTTCATAAGTTCTAAATGTTTCGAAAGGATTACGGTGAGACAAAGAAATACTGCTAGTCCCTATATTTTGTGGTACTTTGGTGTACGAGCTCTCTTTGTTTTTGTTTATGCTAGTAATGTACATCTAGATAAATAACTATTTCATTGTAAAATTCTTCTTCTGAAAGGTAATGAAGTTTCATAGTAAAAGTGTTCAAGAGAACTGATGAATTGTTTTCGCTCGGTATCCAAACAAATGTATTGTTTTGGTTTCATATCAGATGATGAGTTCCTTCCTTTTTCATATTGAACCATCTTACTCACTAATTTACGGTGCACGATTTGAATGCCATGCGAATCAAGCAGGCTCTCTCGAAAATGTAAATTCGTACGTAGCGAATACCATTACGTGTAAGATACGTGGTTCGTTGTAATTTCAGGATACATGTCAACAGATATGCAATATGTACTAAAGAATTCAAAACCTCTTTTCTCTCAAAGTTCCATACGAAAGAGAGTGCATGCCTTTAATTGGAGCGAGTAAGATAATTCTATACCACTTCAATATTTTATTACGTGCCTCATAACCTATCACTCCTGAATCATCGAATACAAATCTACATACCAGGCGCCTTCATTTTCATGCACAGAATACCTGGTTTTTTCTTTCCAACTGATCCGCAAAAAAGAATTTTCCCACGCGCACTCTATGCGTGATATAGTTTGGGAAACACCCTAAAGTCGAGAGTGAAGGAATACGTCAGCTTTCAGCAGTTCATTTCCATATCGGGTCACCCATTTAAAGTAATTGGCAGCCTCTTAATGGTCGTGGGGGAGTCAATTAAACACGAGGCGTTCAGTGAGGCAATATCCATTACGCTAGTGAAGCCATTCTTCACGAACGCTTCCTCTGGGACTTGTAGTCCATGAAGCCTGTCCTGAGAGACGGGGCCCAGACTCAATACTGGCTCCATCTTCAGATTAGCTCGGTTTGAAACAGCATCAGTGAGAAACATCCCTGTCTAACTTTTCTTCAGGATCTATAGCTTTGGCCACCCACGTATATTTATCGATTATTTTGCTAAATGAATCGAGCGTTGAGGGTGGGGAGGGGGGTGGCAAAAAGTGGAATGTGAGTGTTGTATTACTCACCATGGCAGCGACACTTCGGTTGTTCGACTCCGTCACGGTAGCGCTGGAAGTGTTGCTCACTCATGTGTACATTGTGTAACGTGCCTCATCTGTTCCTGCTGCTTGTGTAGCTGTAGTGTGTCCGACAAGTGTGGAAAACGACATTTTTTGATTGTTGGAAATGTCTGTCGGAGAGCCAGATTTTTTTAGATGGATACGTTTACAGTTTTGGGATGAAAAATTTTGGTCTGCTTACCATGAGGGTCGTGGGATTTTCTGTAAGCAAGTTCGTTCTTTCTCCTGAAGGTTGCTGGCTCAAAACCAATTTAGTCGCTCGTGTCACCTTGGTTAAAATACATTCTTGCGTTTCATATATGCCAATTCTCTCCTGAAAAAGAAATAAAATTGGAACCGTAGCATTCCTCGCTACAGCATCTTAAAAAAAAGTTTTGCTAGACCTCATCTTGTCAGAGTCAGGTCGTTGAACCTTAAATTTGAAGGACTTAACGGGATCTTGGTTTAAAAATGAGATGAAAGCGACGCATACGGCGTGAATGTTGATGACTCAAAATCCCTTGATTTTTTTTGTGAAAAGCTTCAGTCCAAATCAAATAACTGATTTCCGAGCTATTACTTTTGTGCCAAGCCCCACAACTTCAGCAGTGACGTGAGCCCAGTCTGGTGATAATGCTCAGATGTGACAGGCCCGATACTTTTTTGAAGACTTGCTTTTCATGTGGCCTTGAAGTGACTCAGAGTGAAGCTATGGTGCGTACATCGGGAGTGTGCTCTCGTTAGGCTTTCTAGGAGACTTGGATACACGAAGCTGACCTTGTGACCGGGACACACCTAGCTGACCTTGTGACCGGGACACACCTAGCTGACCTTGTGACCGAGACACACCTAGCTGACCATATGACTTGGGCACACCTACTTGACGCCGCAATTTACTCACGTTTCGCTGACAACTATGAAGTACAACTTGGTAAGAGTTTCTAACAAGGTTCGTGCTGGTCACTTAAGTTTGTATCGACCTTCCCTATTTTTCTTTTGGAAGCGAGGCCTAAGCTAACTTCCCGCCAGAATCATTTCGATGTATACAGATACGTATATGTTTGATTCAAATCTTCAATTGGGTTCTCAAGCGGACGCTCCCCTGAAAATGTCTTTTCTGTTACTGAGACGGCCGTGAGTTTTTCTTCTCTGATTTAAAGAAAACAATTTCAACGAACAGTAAAATCCACGGTCATTGGTCACAGGATTTCGCTACTATGTAAAAGGTCATCCCCCGTTTCACGTTGCCTCGAACAAGTTCTTTATTTTACATATGTATGTTTTTTGTTGGATAAAGAACCTCTCACGATATCATACTGATAAAAAACAACGAGTGCTACACGATGCAAAACGACGACATTACTTCAAATTAGCACCAAAACACAATATTTTCGTAGTCTGTTGCTGGAGGCTTACATAGTAAACCCTTTATTTTAAGGGCTCATAAAATGCTCACGAGCGCTCATTTTATTAGGTCCCTCACACTCAGAGCTTGAAGCAATGCGCTGCAACGTCGGCGCTCATTAATGCGAGGCATTTACATTTGTCCGAGGCGTGACGGTCGCGCGTGTGCTGGTGCCGCGCTTCGCTTGGCCTTTTGTGCTTCGACAACAGCGTTTGCGGCGGTTTTTTCTCGTGTCGTAATTTTTTGAAGTGTGTGCTATGAAGTTAGAAAATGAATGGCACATTCTGATAATTGTTGAAGCGAAACTTGAATTTTATTTTCATACACTTGAAACTTTCTAGATTGCGATGTGTATCGCCGCATGTTCTTTCTAATAAGAAAATCACTTTCCGAGATCTTAAACTGGCGTCAATCCACGTCCGAAAATAACGCTCGCATTGAAATTCACGAATTAGGAATTTGAAAATAATGAACTCCCTCCAACTCGGGCACGCTGCGATGTTTGGGGAGCGAAGCAGCACTGCTTAAATAGTCCCAACAGCGGAATGTGACGACTGTTAACTGGTGCAGCGTTGAGGCAATGGAGGTACACAGTAGTGAAGTCATTGTTTGCAATCGTTCAAGGTTTTGTTAAAAATATTTGTAGAACGCTCCATCATGGTATCAAATGTAGATATAAAAAAAAGATCCCATGTACATAAGTACATCCGGAGCAGGAGAAGTGGTTACTATGTGCCGTGAGAGTTATTGAAGCTCACAGAGCTCTACGTTTCTACCTAGTCCAGCATCAGTGAAGTGACTTCCAGGGCTCGTGTCATGTCCATATTCTGCACTCTCACGAACGTGGCACTCGCCTATTTGAACGTCAATGTCTCTCTGGTCTTCCAACCACTTATCGAGAGTACTCTCCGTATTGTACGTATCAGGCATGTCACCGTTAGCTTCCGGTGTCCGTGTAATATGCAATCTCAATATTGTCCCCATCTTTAGCTTCCAATATTCCTTTGATATCCAGTTCACTCAAGCTTCTGAACTTTCCCGCGCGCCTCTAGAGCGCTGCAGTCGCCGGGTTATTCTGGACAGATTTGAGCAAAGTTCTGCGTTTGCATTCGACAGCTTTTGGATCAAAGCCTCTAATGACTCGTTAAGGGACGTTAGCTGAGGAGCTCTCGATGCTTTGTTGTAGCGGATGTGTAAAACGAGTGAATTGCACTAGCATCGTAATTTCTCAAAGAGTAGTGTTTTATAATGGTCCCGTAAATTGCACGGCTCCATATCAGTGAGAGACCATCCCATTATGACATGTGTGAGATGACGAAGTTCGTCCCTAGAATGTTTCGCACTTCATTTGGGCAATTCGGCTGAGCGTGCAGCAGCTCACCCACCTGAATTGAAGATTTGTGTGTAGAGTGAGCGTGCAGGAGCAGTGCTGTTTCAGCTTTGTGCCCAGCCAACTGTGTTCCGCCCAGCGACTGTGTGCAGTGAGCTCGCTGTTGGTGCCGTGTTTTAGTCCGATCTGAAAGAGTGAGGTTTCAGAAGAGTGAGGTTTCAAGAATCATGTTTAACTGCAATAATTTTCGGCTGTTTGACTCTAGCTGAGATATTCAGAATTCAATAACGAGAAAAATCGCCAGTGTCTTTGCAGGGTCTTTCTTTCAGGTTTTATTCAGACTAAGTATAAGTGAAATTATGCATTGGGCAGTGAAACTTTAAATTAAATGCGAGTTTTTCTGGAACTTGGCGGAAAAAGTAAGCAAAATTTCATGTGACTAACATAGAGTCACTCAATCTGAGATGCGTACAAAGGTTGATTGCTCTTTGGCCCATGAGCTCGGCATCAAATTTTAGGCCCAAAAACATTTTAGGTAACTCGAGGAAAATTATGGGTTTTGCTGTTTTTATTGGCAAGCTGGTTCACTTTGACAGCAAACATAAAAACATGTCGTAAATTTAAGCGTTGACCTCGTCTCATCTTGTCTGGAGCTTCTGGTTATATTTGACCACAATTGTGCTATTTTAGCTCCATTAGCTCAAGTGGAGACTGTCGCTTTACTGAAGGTTAGGGAAGAATACAGTGTAGCGTGCAGTAGTGAGCGCAGCATGCAGTGGTGTGTGGAGTGGGCAGTGGTGTGTGAAGGGGTCAGTGGTGTGTGTGGTGGGCAGTGGTGTGTGGAGTGGGCAGTGGTGTGTGGAGTGGGCAGTGGT
>VOMN01015190.1:0-33377 GCA_014899125.1 Orchestia grillus | reverse complement strand
GATGCCAATAACTGATCGGTGTTAATAACTTATAAGTGTGAATAACTGATCGGTGCATAAGCACCCAGTGCGAACAATTGATCGGTGTAAATGACTGATCAGTGCGAATAATTATTCGGTGCGAATACCTGATCAGTGCGAATAACTGATCAGCGAGGATGGAACATTTATGCGAATGTTTGATCGGGGTGATTACTTGATCAGTGCAGATATAAGATCGTTGCAAATACCTTGACGGTGTTATGTCAATGTAAAAATTTAATTAACACAATTATTTGACCGATGCGAATAACTGATCAGCACAATTATTCGATCGGTGTGCACACCTCATCAATGCGAATATCTGATCGATGTTTTGAACTAGCCTATACGTATATGAGACTGGTGCAATTTTCACCGGTGCAAATATCTGATCGGTTTTAGAATCTCATTCGCAATAACTGAAGGGGGCAGAAAAACGATTGATATGAACATTTAGTCGGTGGAAATACGTGACCGGTGTTGAAAAAATGATTAGCGCGATTATTCAATCATTGGGAATATCCGATTAATGCGAATATCTGATCGATGCGAACATCTAATCAGTGTGAACATCAGATCGGTACGAAGCTTTAATCAGTGCGGATATTCGATCACTGTGAATACTTGATGGGCGCAAATATCTAATCGGTGTAAATATTTGAGCGAATATCTTATCGGTTTGAATAACCGATCACAGTACGAATATCTGATCAATGCGAATAACTCATCACTGCAGATAAATGATATGTGCAAATATCTGATTGGTATCAATAACTAACCTGTACGGATGATTGGTGCGAATATCTGATCGGCGCCATTATCTTATCGATGTGAACATTTGATTGACACAATTTCGAACCAGTACGAATAACTGACCCGCGCGACTATCCGATCGGAGGAAGCACCAGATCGATGCGAATATCTGATCCGTGTGATTATCTGATCGGTGTATCTCAGGGGCAACAACCTAACTAGGCGGGAAAATAATCGGTGAAAATATCTAATCCGTGTGAAAAATTGATCGTGATTATTTAATCGTTTGAAGTGTGATCAGTACGAATCAGTGCCGCTATTTGATCGGTGCGGATATATGCTCGGTGTGGATATTTCGGTGGAAACATCAAGATTTTTCGATTGGGGTAATAAAACACATATAATGGCACGATCAATCGATCGATGAGAATACGTAATAGGGGCCATTGATCGACTATATAACTCATGGGTGCGAGTATTTGGTCGGCACGATTTCTATTCGATCGGTGTAAATATTTGTTCGCATTAATTCGAACGCCGCGAATACAAGATCGACGCAAGTATCTTATCAGCGCAAGTATCTGATAAAGACGAGTATTTTATCGGCATGAGTTCAATTTGCTTGATTGTGCGATACGCGAGAGAACATTTGATTGATACGAGGTGTATAATAGGCGCGAGTAACCGATCGGTGATACATCAGCACGAATTTTCAATCGGGTCGGGTCACAATTACTCAATACACAAACTCATCACAATCACTCAATCACCGCAGATATTTTTCAAATGACATGAGAGTCAGTTCGACGTATCTGATCGGAGTGAATATATAATAGGCAAAAGCATTCGATTGGCGCGAGTGTCCGATCGAAGCACGAGATCAATTGGAGTGAATATCCGATCGGCAATCGTGAATGATTGGCATGAGTATCTAACGCAAGTATCGTGCCGAGCGAATACCTGACGAGCGCGAAAACATTATCGAGTACCCAATTGGGTTGAGGATCCGATCGGCGCGTGTAGCTGACCAGCTCGCGTATTCGATCCTAACAGGGGTTCAATACACGTGATTAGTCTATCAACGCGGTCATTCGATCGTCGGCAGTATCTGACAGCGCGAGTATTCGATTGGTGCGAGTGCCCGAATGGTGGGTGCGCTATCGATGGGTGCTCGCGTTCGATCGGTATCACGAATGTCCCATCATCTATCATAACGAAAATTCAATTAAGATTGCAATGTAGTAAATGATTGAAAATATGAGTGCGAACTAATGAATAATGAACTTGAAAAAATATTCAGTCATCAGATATTTTAGCAAAAACAAAGGGTACGTTCTTATGATTTAATACTTATTTAATGAAAGGAAATTTAATAAAACTCTGTACACGTACTAATTTTTTATCTTATAAGACAAAAACACTTCAGATTTGTGTACGCCCACACAATTTTTGGAAAAACTGATTATCCTAATTCGTTTATTTCCATTCAAACCTTTTCAACAAAATGGAGGTTGCGTCGTTTTCCAAACTAAAACTGGGGTTATAATGCAACTAATGATTTAACACGAAGGAACTCGAATGAAGTTAAACTGGAAACTTTCGTTTAGATACATATTTAGTGTAAAACGCGAGACTTCAAAAAAATTCGTAACTTTTTCATGACATGAAATTCAGTGAAATTTCGAGCGTATACATTTTCGTTTTCACTTAAAATTTTCTAACTTGTTAGTTTACGTGGAATTTTTGGGTACTTATGTTGCACAAATGCACCGGTTTTTGTGGCAACCATGAGCTACATCGAAAAAATAGGAGCCGGCAATGCTTGGCAGTTTTCAATTCAAAATTCCGGAAAACAAACGCTGACATTCTATTGTTTCTCAACAGGAATTAGGGTTGTAATGCACTTATAAATTAAAATTTAGACAGAAAAGTGCATTGAAAGAAATTTTAATCTGATCCCACAAACTAGTATATAGTTAGATGAAATACAATAATGACTACAAGATAAATTTTGATCAATTGATGACAAATTGCAAGCGGGATTGATCCGAATGTGAGACCGATTTTCTCATCATTCAGGCCATCCATGCCCTGTGGATAAAACACTAAAATTCAATTACAAATATATATTTTGAATTTTCATTTTCTTGAAGTAAAAACATTGGTAGAGCTACGAACAGATCCCCGCGTGACTCCGACGTGTTGAAAAGCTTCAATTTTAAGATTACAAATTAAATAATTTCACAGGCAATTTTTAATGAAGACATTTTGGCGTGAAAGTGACAAAATGTGCTTATTATTCTGATGTGGAATCGATTAAAGCTTTTGTTGTTTCATTCTCATTCCGAGATAACATTTTTCGGAAACATTAAGAATGCGCGTTCATATTTTCTCCAAACCATTAGATTTTTTCAGAGAAGGGTTCACAAAGATCAACATATGCACAGTAAGAAATCTGTTCAAGTCCTAAAATAAAGAGTGATAAGCTTACAGTGAAACTTCTCACGCTATATGAAAAAAATTCTACCACCTCGAACGATCCATTACAACAATAAAGGTGACCGTTTAATACTTACTAAGCATACATTTTCTAAATTTATTTGTCAATGCAATATTAGACAACAGCTCTTTATAATATGACTGTAAGTTGTTAAAGCCTTAACACGTGTGCTGTGGTGCTGCCACACTGTTCATATACTTCCATCTGTTGCACTTTTTAAACAAGTGAGCAAAGCGATGACTTCAAACGCGTGTGAATGAGGGAAATTATTTTACCACAAGTAAAACTGGTTCGTTACCTTGGACTAAAACAAAATTTTTGCTTGTTGAGGCTCTCTACATCCCTACCAAAACGTTAAATTAGACATTTTTCAAAATAATTAGAGTTTCAGGCGCAACAGCGATTGGTGAATAACCGTTGCAAGCCTGATCATTGAATTAACATAATTTCGTTGTATTAATTATTGTAACGCCATTTATCATAACTAAATAGGATTGAAAGAAGAGCAAGAATACTACTATGAAACAAAGAGGACAAGCACATGTATTATCACAAACCAGAATCTAAACATAAGAAAACGGTACGGAAATAAAGTAAGTTATACAAGTATCTTACATTGCTATACATTTAAACTCGATGAGTATCCTCTCCCAACGGTACAAGTGTGGCAGGAACAGGATCAAATAACAATCTAAAATGAGCATTATAGATCTAAACAATAGGTGCTCATAGAAACGCAAGTCACGTTATAAATCTAAATAACAGTTGAAGACAGAAACGCATGTCAACACAAATTATGCATTCAAGTTCCTACATTATTGAATCACTTCAGCGTTTCAAGAAGCAGCAACTACTCATCCGAAGGGTAGAGATTCATAGCAATCTGCGAGAATCGTGGGATCTATTCACGGAGAGGTTCCTACAGTGAATCAACTAAGTTAAATATCAATCGAATCAATAAGAAAATGGCATTTAATAAAAAAATGAAAAGCATATGTGTATCAGATGAAATGAGATAGTAATCTGTTAAAATGTCCACCGCCGTAAAAAAGCTTCTTTGTGCGTATTTTTACGCGCCACAAGCTTAACTGAGTACGAGGGGTTCGGAGACAGTTACAACTTCCATCATTATAATTAATTTTTAATAATATTATTATGTAACAGGTAACTAACTACAGTGCCAAACTGTGACACTTGTATGAAGGCACTGTAGTAGAGTTGTCAAACACGTACAGCAAATATTAGAGATCACAGACTAACGAGTGCAAATAATTAATATGGAGGAAAATGTTTTAGCGGTAATCGATCTCCGGTCTTCAGAGTTAATTTCTTCATTCAACCATTTCAAAGAACTTATGTGCAAATTTCCTCGGCTTACAAACCACTATTTCAAGATTAGGATAGCAATTCGAAATTACGTACGCATTTAAACAAAAAAAAATGATCAACCTTAAGAGGAATATCAGGAACTCAGGAAGCCAAACTCCATAAAAACCTACTCGTAAATTATCTCCGTGGTATAGTCATTGTTAAAGCCTAATGCCTTCACTGTTAATGAATTCAACCCAGTCGCAGTCACACTCGGGAATACTCATCCCAATCAAATAAGGGTGCTGAGTTTTGAAATTCCTCGCCGTGAAACTAACCGCATATTTGATGCCATCGACTTCTTTTCAGGAAGTACAAACTTTTCCTCAAGCCTTGTATCTTCAACATTATTATTGTTAGCCTCTTGCGATGATCAGAACTGTGCACAAAGACATCCTAACCTAAAAAACATCGCGTTGTAACTGCTTGTTCGGTGTCTACCTTCTATTTTTTCGAAGGCTCGAGATGTCAGCCATCTCTTGAACACTGCGACTTATATTATTGCTGCCGTCATCCACGGTAGAGTGGACACCTCTGCTCTCCAATAGTTGATATCGTTCAAAATCATAAATTTCAAGCGATATTTGAAGCTCAAGCAACTAAGATGATTAAAGGTGATACCCATGTGACGCACAAATCCAAAAAAATTGCCCAAAACATCCTGGTTCAAACAGCGAGTTAAGATGTATTTGATGCTGTACATTAATTTCAAGTCATCCTAAAGAGAAACCAGAGAACTGCTAGACCTACTAATACTTTTGAAGAAAGGATATCTTTTAGCGCTGAGCTGCTCGAGTCCACCACTTGTGTTATCTTTTCTAGGACAAAAAGTTTGTCATCTGTGGGCCTGTACGGAGCTCGAGATGGCTTGTCAGGCATGGTACATGAAGAGTTCATCGCATCGAATCATTTCTCAACTAAAATTATGAACTGAGATGTGAATTCCCAATTGGGCGACTTCAGTTGATCATTAGATCCAAGATATTGCAAGGATATTCCGACAGTTTCAGACAAAACCTGAACTGTAAGGTGCACCTTTACTCCTCCACTGTGTCCTGAAATATAATTAGAGTCATTCAAATTCTTAGTAAACAAAGGAAACATCATTGCTTTTGGCGCAGTAGATAATAAAGGATTATTTGGCACACACAGGCCAATAGTTATTGCCCTTATGTAAACTGCTCAAATATTTACTGAAGCAAGAATTTTTAAGAATGACTAAGGTCCGATTCACGAAAGCATGGTTTGCCACTTGACATTGAGAGACATTAATGAATACTGCTACCTCAAAAATTCTGCAATATTCTTCAAAATATTTCTGAAACACAGCTATCCATCGAGTACATACATATTTGACACTAAGTATGGAGTCATTTTCACAAATATTTGAGTTGTTGTTTACTACATACAATAATTAACAAGAGACTGGAATATGATCCAACACTCGTTTACTAAAGTGGCTGTATCACAAAAAGGTTTCGGTGAAAATCTTACCCTCACGTGGGTCATTTCAGTAGTAGTTCAGCAGACATCTGTCTCCGTGCTCTCCTCTCCACATGTTTGGTTCTCTCTGAAAATAAGATATCCTTCAATATAAAACATTCGTAAGTAATTAGAAAGGCTTTTCTAATTTTAAAATGACTAAGATAACAGATTCAACAACACTTCACCTTTCATATATAGCTCAATGAGTTTAGTAAATTATGTTAGAGTAATATGTATACTATTTGCAAGATATATTTGTTACAGTGGATTTTGCAACAGTATACCATGTATTTTTTTATCTTGGTGTGAAGGATCAAACTGTGAAGGTTCAAAGATACAGTAGGTAGAAGTGAGGTGACCACCTTTGAGAAACAATCAAAAGCTGTGCATGGACACACTTGTAGGCAAGTATTACAATACTTTACACCCTATCCACTTGTTTTTTTAGGTCTCCTATCTCTTCATTGACCAATGAAGTTATGAAGATGAACATAGTCATGGATGAAGCACATCTTCTAAATTTTGAATAACTGTCATTTGAAATATTGAATGCCCATGGTTTTCATTAGCATAGTGTTTAATTTTATTAATGTAATATAATAGAGCTCTCTTTAATGAAGCCAACTTTGAAAAAATGATTAAAAAAGTCTGATTGTATCACTTATAGATATGAAATGAAAGTTTCAAAAGCTAACAATTATCTGTTAATATATACCTTACTGTGGCCAGCTGCACAGAGCAACCTTTTCATTGTACAGCCTTCCTTTTTGTGTCATTGGATAGAATTTTTTTTCTGAGGCAGAAACCTATTTTTAAGGGGTTTCAAATGCAATAAAATGATAAAAATTGGGAATTAAATGATTCCTATTGAATGACACTTAAATGAAAGCTGTACAATGAACAAGATGCTCTGTGCAATTAGCAGCAATAGAGTATTAACCCAGTAATCCCTACATTTGATAACATCTAAAATTCACTGAAGAATACAACAATGAAAAACAACAATAACAAAGAATTCACATCAAATTAGGCTTAAATTGGGGAAGTTGTGATGATACAGATGGTAGAAAATCCAATTAACATCAATGGTCTTGCAAAATTTCACATTAACTTTAAGCCTCTGTGTCATGATAAAACAGTGTTATACTAGAGATGAAATGACTCATCCATCCACCCAAAGTTCTGCAAAATTTAACAGTTACTTTTTCATCACACAGGGTAATTTTGACATAAAATCACTTTCATACATTAACAAAACAAATAGAACTGAAATTATTGAGTTATGCTAGCTTTCTATACTAACCTAGCTTGAAATTTTAATGAGTACTTAAAAAACTTCAGTAGAGTTAGGCTAACAATCTGAATCATTTTGGTTAATTTTTACTTCAGAACCCCTAACACAGAAATTCCAGCAACACTATAATATTTTCCTTGGTATATTTGCATTTTGAAACAGTAATAAACAGAGGTTAATTAGGTCAATCAAGGTTAAGTTAGAAAAGATTAGGTCACATTAGGTTATGTTGAGTTAGGTTAAATTAGGTTTGGAAAGATCCTTTTACACATAAATGTAAATGCATTATTCCAGTACATAAAATATGCTATGAAGTCATCAGTATCTCAATATACATTAATTTGTGCCAGATTTCATTTTATATTCATAATCAATACAAGGATAAAATGTAATAGAAAAGTTATATCCAATACATTTCTGTGATGAAAAAATGTTCCAAAGGAAAAAATTAGTAAATTTCTATGAAATTTCAGTCTGCACATTTGTAACTCTCAGTTGCACACCCAGAAGTAAGTAAGGCTTGAGGGCAATATTTATTAAAGCTGGGCCAAAAAAAAGACCAAGTTATCAATGAACTGGCATGAGGCAATTAACAAAAAGATATTATTTTATATTAACACTCAAAACTAATAATAGAAAGACTGCTTAGAGTTATTCATTCAAGACCCAAATAAGAAATACTTGATAAACAAAATCTAGACAGCCTACAGAGCATTTTAGTTAGACTTTGAATATACCAATCCATTGGATAATTCTTTCTGTTTCTAGTATCATAAGGAAAAAGATTTATTGTAGAATGTAGAGTACTAGCAGATGCACCCCACAAAAAATGGTAGGACAAATGATATTAAATTCTAAAGATGCCTTTTATTTATGGCAACACCAAAATGCAACCATGTTTTTTACAGTATGATTGATGAAGACTGCCTTAGCTCAGAGTTAGCTGATAGTCTTGCCATTAGTATAGGGAAACAGACCCAGGAATTTTCTTCTATTTAAATCTTTAAGAGCATGATACAAAGATGGACAGAAAGACTAGCTAACCAAATGAGCAACACATGGCTATTATTACATAATGGGATAGTTGGAGGCTTGGAGCTGCTGGACAAATATTCAAGAGCTTACCATCTTTCTTGACCAGCATTAGCCCTGCTGGTAGAAATGTTGATTGTTGACTGGCCCACTCAGTCATGAGACAGAAAAACAATGGTTCTCAATAGGCAAGTTGATATCTGGTATGGCATTGATTTTACAGTAACATATTTGGCTCCATTTTAAGCATTGCACATTTTTGAGATAAGAAAACACCATATTGTTAACGGTAAAAATGTTTCTAACAAATCCAGCCACTAATGGCACATTTACAAGTTATAGTCCACTTTTCTTGAACACCAGTTTTGGGAACCAGTATAGCTTACTAGATCTTAGGTAAATGTTTACTTTCAAATGCACATCACAAAACTTTTGAAAATATTTCGGCATTTTTTGCATTTTAACGCAGCAATAAACAAAGGTTAATTAGGTCAATCAAGGTTATATAAGGTTAGGTTAGGAAAGATTCTTTTAAATATAAATGTGTAAGCTCGATTGCGGTACATAAAACGTACTATAAAATTGTCATTATCTCAAGACACATTAATTTGCCCAGGGTTTCAATTTTAATTTCGTAACATGAGGGTAAAAATACAATAAAAATTACAGCCAATACATTTCTGTGATAGAGGTCTTAATGTGAAAATTAATCAAATTCTTAACCCCTTTTCACAGTACCCAAATACCGTATAGCTTCCCAAGTTTCCAACACGACAGTATAGTTTCTAAATAAAGTTTTCTATCAGCACGGACACTGACTCCGACACAAAATTCTTCAACAATTTAGTCTCCATATCACGTTTTACAACGAAATGAGCAGAAGCGTCTCAAATTGGTTAAGCGATGAGTTTTACCATACCTGCTGGCTGCTTGAGTGCTTTGTATGCCGGCGATGATCGCTGGCTGACGTTCAAGGCCAATTACTGAATATTTGCGGAGCGCCACCTTTTTTAAAAATATGACCTTCCTCTGTTCCACCCTACATATAATAAATAATGATGATTTTGTTGATTCATCTTTTTAAATTACAAATTTGTTTAAGTAAAACAACTTACAGCTAGAATTAAAATTTAACCCGGAAATAAAAATGCTTTAGATTGTTCCTTTTTACGATCGAGCTCTAATATTTTCAGTAACTCGGAAATATTACCAGTAACAATTGCATATTTGGCATTGCCGAATGATCAAGGTAGAAATATATTGTAACTTTAAGGATAACTTTTTTCTGTACAATTATTTTCTAGAAATAAACCAGGTTTCCAGAAGCCCTATATCTAACAGGCCCATTATGTTATCATGAGCTTTAGATCTTCTCAAAAGGATAAAATTTCCTATTTTGAGATTAAGTTCGTTGAACTTAAACCTAGAAATACATGAGAATATTCCAAACTAGAAATATTAACTAGAAGTATTTATACTTCATCTATGCCCTATAAAGCTGTAGCATCTCCCATTTTGGACTCATTTACACTCTATTAGCTATGCTTCTTTCTTGCCAGAGATTTTCTGGACCTCTTCCCTCCGTCTGGCGCCGCAGTAATCATTGTTGATGATGATAAGACGCCTTGAGCGAAGCCTGAGAAGGACAAGTCGAGTTGTCTGTGTGAAATGGCCGCTGGCGAGAAGCCTACCTCAGCGGAGCGCTCTTCGGGTGTAATTATTAATTATGTTGTGACATTTGGTATTAAGCTTAAAAACAGTTGAGGAAATTCAGAATACGATATTTTATTTTATCATTTCTTCCAATTTGTTCGGATGAAATTAGATAATTAGAAATTGACATTTGTTTGATCATTTCTCAATTGAGCATTTTTTCCGATATAGTGTAAAACATAAATATACAAAGAATTTAACAGCAAAATTATTAAATAGTTGTCTTGTATACAACTTAAGAGGAATGCATAACTGTTTGAATATTTCACGCGTTATAATACTATTTTATGATCAAACAATTACTCCAGGTACAAATAAAGCTCGCATTATTACAGGTGCGTCCGTTATGAAACAAGGATACTTAGAATGTATGCACATCCTTTAAATTAAAATAATAAGATAGATACACGAGTACGCTAACATCTATAACCGGTTCATTTCATATGACTCAACATCTAAAAAATTACTTACGAGGGATACAGGGATTTTAAGTGTCTAAAATCATAGCAAAACCCCCTCATCTATCTGGTCGATCAGTTCGCAACCGTAAATTAGCTGCAGCTTGATCTCAATTGTGATTGCTCTAGCGTGCCATAACGGATGGCTTCACCATTTGAGGAAGACTCAACTGAATAATGATAGCCCAATCTTATGTAATCAGAATGGGTAAAATTTTAGTAAACTAGATTTACACCACAGTTTTTAGATTTTTTCATCGTTTAAAAGGATGGGATGGATCAATTTCAGCGTCTGTAAAACCTTCAACTAGAAGTCCAAAGCCTCGCACCGAGTGCAATATATGATAATCCATCTTAAAATTGATTAGGATTCGCGTCAGCCTGTACGCTGGGAGGGGACTGCGGTGTCATGAATATTAACTCTGTTGAATTTAGCAAATGCTGACAGGAGAACTCATTTTCGGGAGGCGATCCCACCTAACACGGCAATGAGCGTCACAGGCTGTACGCTGACAGAATACCGCCTCCCATATCACCACGGTTGCTTCATTTTAATATTAATTCTTCTCTGATATGACGCCACCGGGACTGATGAGATGCATAGACGGAGGACAGTACAGCAGGCTGTTCTGACATCCTTAATATGAACATAAAAAGCTCGAGCTGCCATTATTTTTAGAGAGTCACTAATAAAGTAGATATTTTTACCTTAACTTTGCTCGC
Organism: Orchestia grillus; assembly: GCA_014899125.1. Classification (NCBI taxonomy): domain Eukaryota; kingdom Metazoa; phylum Arthropoda; class Malacostraca; order Amphipoda; family Talitridae; genus Orchestia; species Orchestia grillus. The sequence goes on along the minus strand of VOMN01015190.1, from coordinate 22,030 downwards.
TGGAGGTGGAAAAATACTAATATTGTTAAATAAACTGATTAAATGGATCTCTGATTACCTGAAAGTGGTTGAAGAGTGTTACTTTTGATTTATGTTGTTAAAAAATTTCAGCGTCATGACGAAATTTTTGGGTATGAGAAATCTGGGCTTCAGTTCAATCTGTTCTTGAAAGTTCAACATTACTCTTAAAATGGTTCCCTGAGTGCATCTAACTATTTATGAGGCCCAAAATAGCATGCCTCTTACAAAGTCTTCTCAAACTTCCAACTCTGAACTGAGAAGAGAGTGTTTGCGAGTTGGGAGGTCTTTTTTGTGAATTTCATAAACTACTCTCATCACAGAGACGCAAAACTCTTTCATGTCCAAGTGCTTAGAGGAAATAAACGCTTGCAGTGGAATGAAACAAGTTATTTTTTCATGTGAAGCAAGATTAAAACACATGGTTGTACATCCCTTCGTCCATTGCGACTTTGTGTTCAAAAGACTTATGAATAAAGATTCATTCGCTCTTTTTCTTACTAACATGGTGCATAAGTTTCTGAGAAAAAAAGGCTCCTGGAATAATGATCTGAAGTAACATTGTTTTATATTCTATGTTTTATTCAAGCACTTATCATGCATTCTCGAGAACAGTTCATCAGTTCTTTTGACGTGATTTAAGGGCAATCTAATTCTGCGTTACTTTGAGAAGCGATTGAAACATACTTCTAAGCTCAAGAGTCCCCATAGAGATGCAAATGAAACTACAATACTTTCATTTCAAAAGGACAAGAAATAAATTGCCAAAGAACTAACTTTTCCGCTGAGCTTTCTTTCATTAATTGTTTTCTGATTTATTAAGCTTTCGAGAATTCATTCTTGAATATTACGTCAGCCGTCTAACGAAATTAATTTCAAATGAAAGGTGAATATTTTGAAAATTTGTGCTGTGAGTCCATCTTTTTTAAACTGCCATTGCATCAACTGAAATCGTAGTGCGGCCATAGCACATGGAAGATTTTCTTGACGTCTAACATGTCGATCTAAGCGGTCTCACAAATTTTTTATTGGGTTCATGCCTGAGGACTTAGCTGTTCGATCTAATGCCTGACGTATTCTGAATGACTGAAATGCCAATTAATGACAGTTATGACTGTATACATCCGGCGGTTGTAATCCTGAAAGATAGGCAAATCAACATACCTTTCTTCATTCAGATATTGTGCAAACGGCAAAATTTGCTCACCTAGCAGCTCAATGTAGCCATGCTGGTTCAGTTTGACGGTTACCGCAACCAAAGAGCCCACTTCTGAATAGCTAAAACAGCCCCGAATCATGACAGTCCCTCCTCCTTCTTGTATCGCCCCTTGCCCACAGACTTCGTTGAGGGCTTCGTAAGGTCATCGATGAACGCAACGAGAGACATCATTGCTATAAAAACCGAATCGTGATTCATCTGACCACATAACACTTCCTCTGTTCTACAGTGCAATGCGTGTGTGCATTGGCCTAGTTTCAACGAGTGGTTTCGTGAACAAGAGTTAACATTGGCCGTGTGCGAGTCACTCTGTTCTATATATCCATTGAATGGAGTTTCTTATGAAGAGTATGTTCAGAAACAACAGCAGAAGGGCTATCATTGAGGTTTCGCGGTAGTTCTATCTTTGATAAAAAGCGATTACGGTAAAAAAATTGGGAATTATAGCGGCGGTCCATAACGGTTCGAATTTTCTTCCGACCACAATATTTCCTTGAGTTACAGTATGTACCGGATTGTTTTCATTGTTAGTAGACCCGCATAACAGTGCAGCATGAAACCCCTGCAAATTCTGCTATTTCCTACACTGGGTGTCTATTAGCCCGACCAGATGCAAAAGCTCCATTTTACCCTTCCGAGATGTTTTGCTTTCTTGCTTTCGTCTCATAGTTGTGAAGCAGGTAAGACACAAGTCTATAGCTTACCAGCTGTGAATGAAGGCTGGTGCCTTTTCAGTACCTGCATATAACCTAAACTTCGGTTATAGCTTTGAAAACCACGCCGCTTTGAAACCATATGCACAGATTTGAAGCATTTGAAACATTAATTTATCACAAATAGTTTTCATTGGGAACAGTTTTGCAATCAAATGAAAAGTAAACAAAAAATGGAATCAGAACATAAACCATTTCTGGGCCGAAAAAAAGTCACAAAACCAAGGAGGCAACTTATATAAAGATGAGGATTTTTGATTTACGTTACTTAAATGCTTAATAATAAAAAAGCTTAAAGTTACACAAAACTATGTAGGTCACAGTAACTGAATGAGTAGCTTAAAATTACAAATTAAGGTTTCTGGCACTCATACTTTGACTTTCTGCATGTCATTCTTTAGGTGACCGTATGCTACGACGGTTCATCAATGAATGAACCGTCTAATTTTATGCCGAATCAATTAGATTTTTAATCAAAACATCTCTGATGTTGTACAAGTAGACAGATACAATATGACCAGAAAAACACCACAATTATCGTGTGGAAGTTGTTTTATACAAATGGTCGAATACTTTTGTCATGTACCATGTACGATTTTAGTGTATATGAAGCTGTTTGGTTGTAAAGTTCAGGACTTTGTTTTACAAATTTCCCCTTATTACCAAAAATTTGAATTCTATTGAACTTTTAAGTACGTGTGCTTGCTAGACATTTAATAAAAAATAGATTTAGAATTGAGCAATTACTTGTGTCCCCCACTGTATGTATTGGTATTTTGTCATGTATCTTTTTAAAATTTGAGTATATACTGAATGTCTCACCGAGTTGTGAGAGAAGGGCGCCCACCAAAGATGGAGCTCTTCAGTCGATTGCGTTGGTTGCGTGACGTCGCCAATCTCTCTTATAGACGTTAGCGGAAATACTTCAAGTATTCAAGGGAATAGGTGGCAAAACGCTCCCCGTAAACAACGTACAAGCCGCAGCGCACCCAGTCATAAATATTTATCCAATAAATTGAGCTTACTTTTCTTTGCAGGCAGATACGGTGGGCGTCTATCGTCATGGTGAGAAAAATCTACCCAATCGGCAAAGGCGCTGAGCGATCAACATGGACAAAGGCGCAGTATCTGCCTTTGCTGCGCTGTTGCTCAAGGTGAGGCACACCGGAAGCGTTTCTCCAAAATACTGCGCGCTTACGCTAGCAAAGCAGTAGTAATATATGAACTGGACGCTGCATCCATTTTTCCGAGACCTGAAATGATACGAGAAGCTAGGCCTGAGAATCCCGGAAAATTGAGCGTGCGCTTCGCGACTTGTTAATTCAGAGGTGAAATTTTTTCCGTCGGTTCCATTTTAAGAGTTTACGCGTCTTGCTTAATTATTTATAATATAAATTATTTGTGGATGGTGATGATCTCTGAAGCAGTATGATCTCATTGAATTAAAGCTGCAAAATTTTGGTGAAACGACACATCGTGAAGTGGCATTATCAAGTTTCTATTAAAAAGGATGTCAGAAATTACTATCTATCGAAAAATAGCTTCTTCTGTTGAAATTACTTGTTACATACATTTAGCCAGCATGATATTTTGAAGGAAGACAATGGTTGTATAAAGTTGTTGAAATGTATGCTAGATGATGCACTTATTTCGTATTATTTTGGTACCAGCCATTGAATTGCTTTCGTCTGTAAAAATAATGTTGGCGAATAATTATGAAATTTTTAAGAGCCTTTTCAAGCAGAAGGTTCGGTTGTCTCGCGAGGAGGGCCGCTGTTTTGAAAGCTTAAAGTCCCAACGCACGTTATCCATTATCGAATAAAAATTCTAGTCATTCATATGATCACTATAAGTTTGTAAGACGTTTCAGTAGTCTCATAACTTTGTTTGTCTAATCCTATGATTGTTTTACGCATTCGATTTTTATGGTACCTTACTGATCTTTCAAGGCACGGAGATACAAAATGAAAGTGAAACTGAATAAGAATGCGGTGTGAGGAATAAAAGATCGTTCAATGCTACGGTTTGTGAAAGAAACAGTTCATATCGTCAGAGTAAATCAGAGTAAAACTGTTACCTTCTCAAACTTTTCTCAAAACGATTTGAGATATTTAATAATACGCGAATATCTTCAGATACTTTGAAATTCCACGCAACCGAGAAACAATGACTTCAAAGATAATTGAATAACTTGTAAGCTTAAATTCTGAAGCCCTATAACGAAATAGGTAATTTCCACTAGCTAAATGATGTAGGCTTTGTCTCGAAAACCCTTCGTCATAGATTGAACCATTGTTGCAAAAAATGTAGAACGACTAACATATGTTCATTACAGCCGAGCTAAGTCAGTCGATCAACTAACTCCCATGTTCATATACCTTTTAGTAAATATTTTGTTTTACTTTTATATTCCCGCCGTGCTATTGCTGTACAAATTATTTAACTTATCGTTCGGAGGAGATCCATGCAAGCATCTCTCGCGCAACTACATCTGCCGAAACATAACGATTTGCGTAACTCTATTTTTGATGTGTTTTGAAAAATTTGAGCTCTGGTTTGGGGTGGAGACTTCAAATAGTTTAGAGAACCTATACTTACCATTATTTCAAGAGAACAGAACAAAATTTATTGACAACTAGAAAATCAACTAAGGAAAAAATGTGTAGGACGAAAGAATTTTGTTAAAATTGAAGCAAGGCTTTTGTACTGAGAAGCGAGACCATTATTTAGAAAAACAGCATGAAAATTATTGTAATTGGAAACTAACTTTTGACATTCCGTCTGCGGTATCTTGTTTCACTCTTTCATGCACAACATGACATCAGTTTTGGCCCGATTCTTTTGTCCCGTGTTTTTTTGCGTAATTGAGTTTTTGGTTCTAAATTAATTTTGTTATTTTCTGTTTAAATATTCTGGTAAATATACGTTCTCTGTTCTACCTTTACTCTTTACCCCAAACCCAAACGCTCAAAATTTTCAAATTATTTCAAAAATCGAATTTTGCATATACATATGTTACGGCACTGAATGTTGAGCTGCGTGATATGTTGTGGTGGATAATGTATTGTGGTGGATGATGTATTGTGGTGGATGATATGTTGTGATGGATGATGTATTGTGGTGGATGATGAGTTGTGGGGGATGATGTGTTGTGGTGGATGATGTATTGTGGTGGATGATGAGTTGTGGTGGATGATGTGTTATGGTGGATGATATGTTGTGGTGGATGATGTATTGTGGTGGATGATATGTTGTGCTGGATGATATGTTGTGGTGGATGATGTATTGTGGTGGATGATATGTTGTGCTGGATGATGTATTGCGGTGGATGATGTATTATGGTGGATGACGACTTGCGGTGGATAATATGTTGTGGTGGATGAGGTGTTGTGGTAGATGAGGTGTTGTGGTGGATGATGTATTATGGTGGATGATGACTTGTGGTGGATGATATGTTGTGGTGGATGAGATGTTGTGGTTAATAAGGTGTTGTGGAGGATGAGGTATTGTGGTGGATGATGTATTATGGTGGATGATGACTTGCGGTGGATGATATGTTGTGGTGGATGTGGTGTTGTGGTGGATAAGGTGTTGTGGTGGATGATGTATTACGGTGGATGATGACTTGCAGTGGATGATATGTTGTAGTGGATGAGGTGTTGTTGTGGATGATGTATTGCGGTGGATGAGGTGTTGTGGTGGATGAGGTGTTGTGGTGGATGAGGTGTTGTAGTGGATGATATGTTGTGTTATTCAATATAAAAGTATTGAATTTTGGGGCAAATTTTAATGGAAATAAAGATAGCACACCCTACAAAAATTTCATATTACCATATCACTACACCTGTGACACTGAAGTATTAGATTAAAACAAGCCAGGCACCGGTGTTGGGTTAAGCTGTACTGCACTCTTGAGATGTCTAAAACTGAAATATGTAGAATTGATCCGAATGCTTGTTTGGATTGGAGGGGCAAAATGAAAAATGTCAAATAACAGCTTTCAGTGGCGAAAGGTGTTCCTATTCGGTAATTTTCAGGAAGATTAATAGGTCTAGAAAGTTACATGCAATAAATTGCAAAATCCCGAATTGTGAAGAGTCAGAGAAATTGACGAGACGTCTACCAAAACTAACCTTCGTCAGTTGTCGAAAGCTGGCAAGGGCGACTTCTTCTACTGGGCAAAGCTCCTGAAGCCTCTAAAAGTCCTCAGATTTAAACATAACACCCAGGAGAGTGAGACAAATTTTAGACTCATCAGAAAACATTGCATACAAGAGGAGAAAGCACCAGCAATGATGAACTTACATAAAAATAAACGAGAAGAGTGGGTGCGGGGTAGAATGCCGTGCAGTAAGAGTGGGTGCGGGGTAGAGTGCAGTGCAGTAAGAGTGGGTGCGGGGTAGAGTGCCGTGCAGTAAGAGTGGGTGCGGGGTAGAGTGCCTTGCAGTAAGAGTGGGTGCGGGGTAGAGTGCAGTTCAGTAGAATTGCGAAAATTGGTCAAGGGTAATTTTTTCAATTAAAACAAGTTTAATTTGGATGGATCTGGCAGTTTTCAGGTCTAACGGCACGATTTAAGATAGGAGGGATAAGTCTTCACCAAACATCGTTTTGGAGGAGAATCTCTGATGATCTGGGAAAATTTCGCATCGAAAGTAAGGCGAGTTTGGAAAAATGGATGGAAAGCAGAACGCATTGAAGTATACAGAGGTCTTAGTAAGAAGTCTTTTTTTCATTTTTGACCAATCATCTCTGGAATAACGTAGTGTTCCACCAAGATAAAGCTGCAATTCACACTGCGAAACTGGCAAGAAATTCGCTCGAAGACCACGAAATTGCTACAATTAGATGGTCCCGAAGTCCTCTTATCTGAATACGAAAGAAAAGCTCTCAGGAGGCATAGGATAAGCTGTAGGCAATAGGGTTAGGTTTATCTATCCTAAGCTGTAGGGACTGGCGACCACAGGGGAGTATTGTTGGGTTACGTCAGCTATAGATCGACCTTCAGGACTTCTAGATTTCGTGCCTTCTTTACATATTTTCTTCGTTATCTCTTATTTGTCTTTTCTTCCTGTTCTGTCTTAACTTGCTGTCGGAACAGCTGCGCATATATTCTACATTTACCACAGTCCATACCGAATCGTCCCTTCTTTTTACTCTTTTGAAATCGCCTTTGGTGTGGCTAGGGAGCTTCAAATTAATTAATAACAGTAATAATCCCAACAAGAATCTCCGGGGTTAATTAGCAAGGCAGGGTTAGGTCAAACAAAGACACATTGTGATGTGTCGTTAAGGAATGCTATGAAACAATACCCATAGTAATGTTTACAAACCGATTAATTCAATGAATAACTGCTGTGAAGTTGTAATACAAACCAAAGGGAATACAAGAGAATATTAAGTGATTTGTAGATTGCGGTTTTCGTAAGGTGTGTTGTCTTCATTTTCATCAAAATTTGGTCCATAATCTGGTTCATGTAATTACGTTTGGAAACGGAAACTCAAATAAAATTTTTGTTTGTACACTGATTTCTAATTCAATGAGTTTCCTTGAGTCAAAATCTCACCAGGTTTAAATGATTAGTAGTAAAGTCAGTTGTTAATTTGTAGAGCGCTCTATCATCATTTTCACCACTCTACCTTCCAAAGCCTGAGGAGCTAAAATCCGCCTCAATTAGCAGGATAGCTCACTTAGTGCAACACTTCAAGCCTCCTTCGTTGGCGATACGGCGCACCTCTGCCTGTATTGACGTGACCGCGTCTCAGAGCCGTGGCTTTCATTGGTCGACCTACCCAAGTGGTCTCGGCCAATTAAACAGCTCAAGTGGTTGATGCGCTCTATGAGTCGGTTCTTTACTTTTCTCTCTTTTCTTCAGGAAATTTGAAGAACTGTTTGCTTGAATTTCGAGAAAAATCTTGACTTCAATTTTATGTTGCCTTTGCCATGGGATAGGCGAAGGTTAACGCTGATCACTGACACTTGCAGCTAAAGAGTCAAGGACTGATCAGTTATCATCCGTGAAAAAAATAATGTAACGAATAAAACTGTGGAACTGATTAATAGGTCGCATTGGAGATGTCATTCTTGACCCACAGGAACTTGTTGGAGTTTAGCTGTGTTCTGAAATGAACCAATGCAGTTTTTAATCTGAAAATGATAAACTAAAAGTGTTTTCTTGACATGGTTTAGCTACGAAATATTCCGTAGAGATAGCTTAGGCGACATCATGCACATTGAAACTTCTTTATCGTATATTGAATAGACTGTTTCCCTGTGAGGTGTGGTTGGTCTTACTATAATTATTTTGTTTTCAGTTTTTAAGTTTCGACAAAGCTTTACCGAACACAAGGCACCGATATAATTTTATTTCATTGGAACTGGTATGATACTAGCACACTTCGAGCTGTAATCGTACTTTCGGCGACGATTTCAGAGTCGAATTGAACACTTTTTCATGGCATCCTGAGTTGGAGAAACTGAAAAAGTCTAAGCATTTGACATCGCATTTTTTTCAGTTTTCTTACGGTCAGAAAACGCCGCAACAACCGCAGGATTTTGGGTGAACATCTGAACTGTACATTGAATCCATGAGCACAGCTTCGAACGGCTTACCAATAGTTCTCTGTCCACAGCTGAATGTTCCTTTTCTTAAAGTTATGAGCTACTAAATGAGCTCTTCATTCTTAATTTCATCCNGCTGGTGGGCCTCCATCTTCACCAAATGACGCATTTTGGACTCGGGAATTTCCGTCAATTTGCTGCGTCATTTCACATCTTGTAACCTCGTCACGACTACGAAGTTACTGCAGCGTAGTTACGTTAAGAACGTACGGCTATTGAAGCTCACATCCTTAATTCTTATCTGTAAGTTTCCTTGTAAATTCTAAAGTTATTTCAATGCTTGCATCTTAAAATTATCCTCAAGCTTAAATCGTGTAATTTTTTCGGAGGTCAAATCGTAAGCCTATTTTAAAGCAAATGCTGCAAAATCGTTTGCGAGTTTGTGCCATGAAAAACATCATTGCAGTTCGGAATATCATGTATATTTTGATCACTCAAGATGAAAGTGAAATATTTTCTCAAGCATTCGTTTTTTCAATAGCGTTTTTGTATTTCCGATTTGCAGCTAACCTGGATACCTCGGCTATATCATTGCGGCTGTATTATCAGTTCCGTATATTTGCCGCTATTTTTTTTTACTCATTTTACAGACCAGGTGAGCTCATTTTTTTCGGTTCAATCGATTCAATTCTGTAATTGCTTCCTCCAATTTAAAAGTCAATCAAAAATCACGTCAAACTAGCAGCCAAAAAACTTGCGCGAAAACTTAGCTGCCTGCACTTAGATGATTTATAATTGCAACGGCAATCACATCTCGTTCTGCTGGAGGCTGTCAAGCGCTCAGATTTGAAATGCTACCTTCAAAGAAAATGAATATGCCTTAAACTTAAATAAAATTCGATGATTCACTATCGCGTACAACAAAAAGGAAGTACATATCTGTGTGAATGCTAAGAATTCCTGGTTCAATTTTTATCATGCAGGCAAAAATAGAATGAATGATTACATTATCACGTCTCATTATATACAGTGTACGTAAAACACGTTTAAAATATTTCATACGGACATCGTACTCATCCGACGATATTCTTTGGTGAACAACAAACATATATTGCACCGAGCGTTGGGCTGCTGGAATATTGCGCAAATGTTCTCGGTCAGTTTCACCGCTGAATTACTGTCTTCTTGGTGAGAAATTTGCTCCTTCTTCCTTCTCTATTTGCGGATAAAAAATTGTACCTATCACTTTCTGATAGGGTAACGACGAAATTAATCCTGTCTTACCCATATGGCAGTTCCAAAAGCATACGATATGTTTCCTAGTTATAAAACCGAAACTAAATTTAAGTTTACTTTATAAGAAATTTTTTATAGTGTTTTCATCCACGTGATTCAAATGGACTTTGAAGGAGGGTACGATTTGGTGAATTAGTTAACAAATATTTTGAGACTGCCTTTCTTACGCGGCGGGGCAGAGTAAAACTTACTTTTAGTCTCAACTTTTTTCGACTTAATATTGCAGAGTTGTCATGTTGATTCCCAGGCTAGGATCTTCGAAAACGGACCTTAATGAACGTCCTCGTGTTAATCTTCATCATTTTCGTACATACATTCAACTTAAAGTATAATTTCCACACCAGTACTATTGCAGTTAGGCATCTCTCTGTTTCTGAAAAAGGAGACCTCGAATGAAATCCCTAGTTTCAATATATCTAGTTGCACACGCCTCAAAACGCCTGAAAATTGTTATCCCAAAAGTCAGCTCTCGTCGCGAGCAGAAAAACGGATATTATTTCAGAAGAGAAATAATAGAGTTCGAAAACATCCGCAATAAGAACCTTTGCTTTGAAACAAGATAACAGAAAGCTTCTATGACGTTGGGAAACTGAAATGATGTATTTAATTTCTGAAATTTGCAGACGTTCATTTCTGTAAAATATGTGCCTTACCACTGCTATAGTGTCAATTAGTAGAAAAGTGAAGTTTGTGAGGTGCGTACTAACGAATAAGTTTTCGCATTTAGGAGACCCATCTTTCATCGAAAATAAAATGAGCAATTTTTGCCACAGGAAGCTTTCGCAAAACGTGCGTCTTCTACTGTCTTCAATTTATAAAAGTAAGAGTTCGAGGAGTGGAGAAATTTATCTTCCGTTTTATGTCCTTGAGAGAATCTTGTTTTCCAATTTTTGTCACAGGATAAAATCTAGAGCACATTTGTCTGGATCATTTTTCCTTCTTATCATCCTCTTTTTTTTCGAATGAAATCAAATTGGTACTGTAGCATCACGCACTCGAAATTGGGCTGTAAATGAGACCAAAGAGAAAAAGTTAATACTCAAAGATACTCTGAAATATGGAGGCATGTCACGGCGGACAAACCGAGGATGAGCATCGAAATCCGCCCAGCTGTTCGTGCTACTGAGAAAGCGCTAGCCAAAGCCCCCGTACATTCAGTGAGTAGGAAGAACAAATTTAAATCTTAACTATACATGTATACATATTATCACTCGCTGGCTAAAGATGTCGTTTTCGAGCTAGATGTCTCACACGCTCCCACAATTGTTGCAAAATTGTGCTAAGTTTCAATGTATTCTAAATACTCAAAATTGCAAAAATATAAAGTTTTGCATTTTTTATTTCTGCTAAAATAAAAAGGTGCAAAAGTGTATTCAATGTATCATTTTTAAGCTGAGATTTTCTTATTTAAAATAGCCCTACCCGACCAAAAACTTCGTCGCACTCTGGAGAAATGTGAAAAAAACGAAAACAATCAGGCTTAAGTTTATTGGACTACCTTTTACGTTAATTACAGCTTTCTTTCTATTAGGCATACATTCTAAAAGATTTTGCAAACTATCTAAATGAATGCTTATCCAAAGAGTGAGCAAACGTTGAGAAAGATCGTCCAGAAACGAAGAAGAAAGGCGTTGAGACTCCCAACTCTCTCTCTCGTTGGTCTCACAAATTTTTGATAGGGCTTGAATTAGAGTAGACCGTGGAGGCCTCACTATATGGAAAAATGATCCCTCGTGATCCCTGAATAGGTCTTGCACTATTATGCGACTGTTGGATGGGAGCGTTGTCGTTTTGATAATACCCGAATCATTTATGAAATCAACATCCATTGACCGGAGTACTTGGTCACCTTGGATGTTTAATTACTAATGATATTTTATTTTATGACTGCACATGGTTGTCGAACCTAATCCGGACCATCTTAAGCATCCCCAGGTCATTATACTGGCCCTGGAAGCTTTACTCGTCGAAACAATGAATGAAGGATCTAAAGCTTCATGGGCATCCCGTTTCATTCTAACTCAGCCATTTTCCTGAAACAAAGTGAACCTTAATTCATCTGACCATGGGGCGTGTTTCCATTGCTGTACAGTCCACTTTCTGTGATTTTTTGCAAATTGGAGTCGTTTAATACGATTAGCTTTACTGACCAATGGTTTCCAAGTGACGGTACAACTCTTTAAGCCCATTTCCTTCATTTTTCTGCTCATGGTGCGAGCAGAAATTTTCTTATGAGCTTCATTGAACGTGTTAGTTCACTGCTGAACTCTTTTCCGATAGTTTTCTTTCACCAATTGCTTCAGATAACATCTGTCCCAAATATTCAAAATTTTTGCTCTGCCACTATTACCACTAAATTACTGTACTTCATCATCTGTATTTCACTGAGAAATTGTTCTTTGCACAGTTCTAAGTCCATCATTTGAGACACGTCTCTGTCGGATTTCCTTGCCCGATGTAAACCTATAACTTGTCTTGAGTCAAAGACGGAAGTTTGATTTGTAGGCCTTTTCCAGCGGGATTATTCACGCTTGTTGACGCTGAGAGAGCAGGTGCCTTACTAACTACCTTACTACTTTTAAGGCTTAGGTTTAAACAATAATGTTAGATTAGCTTTGTTTGCCTGTCGTATGCTATGAGGACTCTTCCATTTTTTTTTACATTTGAGTATTCGTTCAAACACGGTAACACAAAACAAAAAGTGAGGTCAGTTTCCTGCAAAAATTAATCGAGGCCGTCAAGAGCTGAACTGTGCCCTGTCACAATGGCATCAGAAACTTCATATAAGTAGAAGTAACCTGCCTTGAAACCCAGCTGACGCTAAGAAGACTGCCAGGCTGCCAGCCCGCAACAGCGTTCTGCCCTCAGTTGCTACTGAGCCGTGGTCGTATGTGTGGGTGCCGCGCGGTGTGTGTTGGGTTAGCCGTGCTCCCGCACAGAGGTTGTTGTTTTGTTGGAAGTTTTAATGATAAAAATCAGAAACATTTGTTGTGTTAGCTAGTCCATCCGTTCCCGTTTCGCATCTGACTCGTAGCGATGTGCTCGTTGCATGCGAAATAATTATACCAATGGCTGTATGTGAGAATTTTAAAATGCATTTTTAAGTTGACAGGCGTGGGAATGAGACACAGTAGATTAATTAGGTTATTTTGGTAACATGTTCAGGTCTACAGTGATTTGCCCTTATTCTAGTGGTATTTTAGAGAAGAATATTGACCCATTACTTCGTTATGGCATTCTCATATCCTTCTCATGTAATGTAGGTTATATGATTAGATATTATTTTCTAAAACTCATCTTCAACAACCATAATTTTCTTAGCTAAAAATCAATGCATTGACAAAGCATTGGCACTAAATGATAATTAATTTAGAAATTTTCAATAGCACATAAAGGCTAACAATAAAATTTGAAGATAAAGTGTCCAATACATATAGTCCTCTAGATCACTGGCAGTCTGCGTTCAGATACACCTGTTAAACATTACTTTCGATTGAAAAGAAGTCATCAATAAGCACACATCTACTAACATCTACTTAGTTGACCGAAAGTTAAACACACTAGATGTGAGTGTGCACTTCTTGTGCGTGCGAGGCATCAGGAGCAGGATAACTTTCCGATACCCAATCTATTATTTTGCAAAATAACTCATAAAAATACTTCCGACGCCAAAAATTATACGTACTCCGGCGAAACATCAGACTGGGTACAAACATATGTTGTGTTACAGCCAGACGACTCGACTGGGTGACATTGTATTCGTCCTCTAGGTACCTAGGGATAGTCTAACTGATCATCTTGTAGTGAAAGATTTCGTAGATATACATGCACAGCTCGCCCTCAAGATCAATTTGAAACTTGCAAGAAGAAAGAATCAAGCAAGAATGTAAGTTTATGACATTATGTATAGTAAGTACATCTAAAACTCTATTTTTTGATAATATTTCGTGAAACTATCCTTGTTAACTACAAACCTGCATAATACTTTTTTGTTTGGCAGCCTGGTGTGCAAATAAACGTGCCTTCACAACACTAGCCTTCTGTATATCATCTCCTTTCTCCTGTGCAGAAGTGCAGTGGGTTATAGTAGTGATGGGGGTCAGAGAACGTATAGGTGGTAGCAATGACACCAGGCCTTCGACTTGTTCTGTCCTCATGTCTGTCTCACGTCTGTTCTGATGCCTGTGCGTGACTGGCGTCTGACGGCGTGGCCCTTGGGTGGAGACCCAAAAATGGCCATCACGGCTTGTTTCTGCTGTCCTGTTTACACGCTACTCTATTTCTTTTGACAGTGTGCTGACTGCGCGTGTAAGTATGCTGTAAGTCGAGGTGTTGCACAGCATCAACTGCGCGGAGGAATGCCGCAGGAAGAAGAACCTTTATTATTTCCAATACGTTTTACCGTTGGGTTTTAAATGCCTTATTACTACTGGCATGATGAGGGATGTGAGTAATGTGTCGTTTAAGCTTCTGTGTCCAAGGGAAGTACTCTCTGGTTACGTGAAATACCTTGCCTAAGCCGGGATTCGAACCCTGAACGAGTCCATCACGCTAACCAGTACGCCATGGAGCCTACGAATTAAAACAAGAAAGAGCGAATTAATTTAAATATTCCTTTAAAATTTATCCTACTCTCACGCTAGCATTGTACTTGCATACTGGTACTTCTTCCCATAATGTCTCTCCAATACTGGGAAATGATGGGAATTTTTACGACATTTTGCAGTCGCTTACGACGTGCAGTAAAAGTGAAAAGTCATCAATTGGGAACAATGACATCATTTAGATCCTAAAATCAAGTCGATAAATGACACTGAACACGAGTACTGAAACGCACGTAAAATGCAAATAGAAATTGAAAGGAACAAGTTTTTGCAAGAAATGAGTTATTATTCATCGACAGTGTGTCGCGGAGTACTGGGCAGTCGCAAACTGGACGCATCTGATGCGGCATCTCATGTTGCAATCTCGGCTCTCGTGAACACAACGCGCTCGCTGAATTTATGGCCCTTCATGACCACAGGGGAACGAAAGCGCTATTTTCGTGCAATCTCTATTTCAAATGACAGCCTCACGGCTTCTTATATGACAATGAGGAAGTTCAAAAATATTTCAAGTCCACGATCACAAGCTTCTCGGTCTCTTGAAATGTTTTAGATTTCGAGGGTTTCAGGTGTCCATATTGTAATTGGGGTTACTCGGAGTTACTTTTCTTAGCAATACAATGTCGATAAGAAAGCTTTTGAAAGCTACAAGACAAAGACTATTGCCGGGATTCATAATATACGGCTGTTTTACATATAAAACGATAGCAAAAAGTAGACAGCACCACTGAAAAAGAGTAAAACCAATGAATGGAAAAGTAGAGCTGGTTGTTTTCTTATTTTTCATCAAATTAGAAATTGTTGGACCAAGAATCGTATGACTCAGAATTTGCGTCACAATTTGCTGTCTGAAAGAACTTATATCAGTCAAAGGTCTGGATTTCCAAATACTAAAGAAAAAGGTGTTATACTGTAATTCTAATGTGCAAGTAAACAATGTTTCGCTTACATGCACTTTTATTACAACCTCGTATAACAATGCTTTATATATTTGACAAACATATGTCTAATTAGCACATAGTTTATGTTTTCTTACCTTGCGTAATTGTTATCTAACATATTAGACAAATTCACGCGAAGGTCAGGTAAGCATTTGTAAATTATAAACAGGAGCAAGGAAGCGCGAGCACTGGGAGATTAGCACTAGTAAACGTAGGGTAATACAAATAATAGTACTTGACCCTTTCCTTTTCCGCCCACTTTCACGGTGTCTACATGCAGACACAACACTCGCTGCGTAGATGTTTACGCTACGGAAGGAACTGGCGTCTCAGTGTCCGCTCTGCCGGACGGCAGGAGCCTGATGTGTGATGTTGTCTCATAGAAATAGCTGAATATTGTTCACTTCTGAGATCATCGATTTATTTCAGTTCTAGTAGAAGAGTATTCATACTTCAGCTGCAGTGTCTTATTATCTTACAAGTCTGACAGTTATTAAAAATACAGCTACGCTATTATAAATATAGTGTATTGTAAAAAGAAGTTCTGTCAATATTGTCGTTTCGAAATAAACTCCAACATTTAAGCTCGAATAGGGCTAGGAAGCCTGAAAATTGCAGGGGTATTTACTTTCAGTCTTGATCTAAGTCTTCAAGGTCACTCCAATCTGTACTTTTGAATTCGTTCGGTATCAATAGCATATAATTAAATTTTCCTGCACTAATTAAGAAAAGGGTAGAAATTTGATCGAATGTAAGTTTATTCTTAGTTTCTTTTTTCGTCCTATGTGGGAAACCTGGCAGCAGCATAAGTTCTAACAGAAGAACACTGCAACAGCAATCGCGTTTGTTTGCAGTATGCGTTGTACACAACGTAGAGCTTAACCAGCGTTGCCTTGCAGTAGAGCTTAACCAGCTCTACCTCGGCAGTCTAAATCCGACTCTAGTGGCAATGAGCATAGACTCTACCCGAGATCTATGACGTAGCTTTGTTATCCGATTGGAAAAGTGGTTAAAATTAGCGAAAATATTCAAGCGGACGAAATGTAAAGTAATCAGGGGTTGAAAATATATTGTCTCAAATTGCCCTGGTTTTTCTCAGACATCTGAAAAAACAGTATAAATGTAAGATTATTTGGTTTTATACGTGTAACAGTTAGAGTTTCAAATTCATTGTCCGTCAGTTTTAAAACCATTCAAGAGTTCAAGGCCAAACTTTGATTAACTGAAACAAGAATATAGAGAGTCCATTTATTTAGGTTATTGGTTCATGCTAAACGATGGAAATGAACTATAAACGGAAATTTTATAGTTCATACTGTGTTAATTCGTAAATAAACAGAAAGTTCATAATATACTGCTTCACAAAAGTGAGATCTTCATCTCCCAGAGATCAAATCTTGATCATGTTGTCTACCATCGAATATGGCGGACTAACTCGGCACGGCAATTGTTTAGCGAGTGCAGCTGTTCATGTTTTCTTGAGGCGGGCAGTTGACCTCATACGCCCTAGTGGGACTCTCAACACCCTCGTAACTTCTACGTTACTTTAACATTATTTGACAGAGCTTAGATTCCCCTTTCGGCATCGGGTAGTGAATGTGCAGTGTACAGCCCTTGTTCCACTCAACCCATTCAGTTTTTTTTCATTAAAACAAGCAAACGTCAGACAAAAAAGTGTTGTTTATTTAGAGCGAGAAACAAATTTAGGGCATGAGGGGTCAAGACGATATATTTACATGCTTAATGTAGGTACACTGCCAATGTGTTTGGTAGTCAATCTTTTATTGTTAGTAGGATTTAGGGTTAAATTTGTCCGCTGAAATCTCTTAAAACATTATGCTCAATTTTCTGAACTTTTTCTTTTCTTGTTCTTAGTTTTTAATAACGATATCCGAAACATAGAAGATGCACATGGAGAAGGATCTAAGATTTATTGGGCATTCCTGAATCAATGTTTTTTTGTAAAATGAAACCATATTTTCTAATGGATCGATGCAAAAGTGAAAAAGCCGTCACATGTAACAACAACATATTATAAAAAATTCTAAAAAGTGATAATGATGTCAGGTCAAGCGCTTAGTACCTTAGTACCATAACATGTTTTCAGACTTTTTTTTCTAAAAATAGAACACTCTCTTAACAAACATTCGCACACAAACATTGAAAAATATTGTTATCCTAATACCGCTTGTTTCAAATTGTCTATTTTCTACCATAGCATCTAAAAAATGAAATCTTCTCATCAACTCTCTTCTTTGAAATTTAAAATGAAGACATTTTCAGTTGAAATAAATTCAGAATGTGTAATTACAATCAAGTCATGAATTTTCATTTAATTACTATACACGTACAAGAGTGATCACAAATATTTCAAATGAAGAAAATACGTTTTCTATATCTTTTCATGAAGATTGAGGCGACTTACGCAACCGTATTTGTCGCAATGGCCTCATATTACCTTGGGTGTTTTGGTTCATTACACGGTCTGTTTACATTGGCGCCTTACGCGCAGAAAAGGGGGGGGTTCTGTAACGCGGCGTTCCTCACTTGCCAGGGTGGCTTCATCAGATCACAATGGATCTCATTTCTTACATCGGCGAAAAATAGTAAAGCCAATAAAATTAGGTTTCGCTTTCATCAATGAAAAATTAGCCATCTGAGAGACGGCGAAACACTTGGATGTCATTACCCACCATGAAGTGGGCCGTAATTTAACCCATGGGTCAGGTTATAAAATGCCAGCTTATGCAGCAGGCTTAGAATGATACATCAACTTTCTTTCACACTTACATGCAGTGCTCATAAGTATAAGTAGAAGAAAAATGAAGTATGAACCAGGTCAGGTAGGCCTAGGGTATGTATTTAAAGTTCCATGAAGTATTTATGTATTGGTAGTCCTATGAATATTTCAAACTATTTCTGTGAAACAGATACTTACAGAAGATTTTATTTCCAAAAACTTGTAATTGTACGTTTACAAACTCGATTTATCTCTTACGTACTACTTAAATACAAAGATTTTCAGCGTTAAAAACATAATGGCGCTTTGAGGAAAAGTGATGAGATACAAAAATGATGGTTTCGAGAAGTTCGAGTCATTAGCGAGGCTGACTATTGAAAGATTTTCATAGGTTAGCGAAATGTTATTGAAATCTCATTCTTCAGGCAGACACGATGAGCGAGTTAAGGTCTGGACATGAAGGGGCTATTACTGAATCGACATGAAGCCAGAAATCTAGGGTTTTGACCAGTCCAGGGATATTTTTGGTCCATGAGATAATGTTCACATGCCCAAAACCAGCATACGTTTTTGAAGTGATTTTAGACGCTGAGTTACACGGTGAAGCATCTTCGACATAATTATGTTATCCACCACCAAGAAATTGATAAAAGCCCAGGACTTTTTCCGGTGTTTGCAACTACAGGGAACAGTGTCACCTTTTGTTGTCACAATGACACTCAATACGATGGTTCAAGTGATTGAAATGCTACGGACTTCAACTTTACTCTCATAGCTCAAAACAAGTTCAGAAACGAGCTAAAATGAATGTAATTCGATAGCTTCATCGCCTGACTCATAATTTTGTCCAGCAACCATGAAAGGGAAGTTACTTGTTTGAATGTTTGAATATATATTAAAACTGGAAGAGCTTGAGGTCTATGTGTCAGATGCTTCACGCTGTTCACTACCAGACCTTTTCACTTGAAGTTTGTCATGCAAAATTTGGAAAGACTTGCCTTCTAATAAGCACTAAATATTTGTATCATTTCATTGTTTAATATCAGTAGAGTTGTCAATAGAAGACAACTGTTGCATAAACTACAAATGATGAGCAGGAAAGCGAATTTAACTTAGATTTCCCTGCCGAATCAGATATTCTTTGGAAAACGCGTAAAAATGTGACAATATTATTCGGTCAGGTACTTCTTGGAACAACATCATGATAGATAAAGCTTTACTGACATTATTAAGAGCGTAAAATTTTCCGCGGTGGGAAGTCGGCTTAAAGTCTTCCGGTGGATGAAAAATCCGAGCTCTTGCATGCTTTCAACTTTCATTCTAATAAAGCTGATAGATGAGACAGTGAAAACAAGCGACGCAACAGTTATAGACGCACTGATGAGTCGACTTTGGATTAGGAGGAAAAACAAAAGAGGTGAACGAATTAAGTAGTCAGTGTCACCGTGTGGTGGGATCACGTGACGATATCAATCTACCCACACCAGTTGGAGCATAATCCTGTCGTATTTTGTCACACAAAGAATCGCTAAATTTTGTACATTTACAATGACCTAGAGTACATAGCACGATAATTGTGATCCACAATGTGTTTTAAGAAGAAAAAGATTCGTTCGTACTGCGGCAGGAGCTCACGATGTGGAAGTCACAGAGCAGAGAGGGCAGGCTCATGAATAATTTCAGATTTGTTGAAAATTTCGCGTGCCTGTTTCCTAACTGCATTACTGTGACTCTTTCATACAGGGCACACAAATACAAAAGCGTACTGAAATTCATTTACATTTACCAGGCATGTAATTTGGGTGGATTTTAAAAGAAATGGTGATAAGTTCATTTTCGCGAGTTCTGCTTTGGCATGGATCTGTCAATCAAGAGTAAATATTAAAGTTGAATGCCATTCATTGCATAACTACATGGTAAGATTTTGCAGTGTAATTCTTCTCAAATATAAAATTGAATAGACATTACTAAGTTCAGGTCGCTCTTGAGGTAGCTCCCTCCGGAAGGAACGAGGTAATTAATTGTTGCGGGCTCTTAAACTTCATTTCATTAATAGCAAGGCTGCACAAACGCCATATTCATTGCGAGACTGCACAAATGCCATATTTATTGCGAGACTGCACAGACGGCATATTCATTGCGAGACTGCACAGACGCCATATTCATTGCGAGACTGCACAGACGCCATACTTTGCGAGACTGCAGGGACGCCATAAATACATGGAACACAAAAATTGGAAATTTGGTTGGCTTCCATATCTTACATTTCGAATAACATACGGAGAGCTCCATTTTGTTTAAACTTGACTCCATTTCTTGATTGATAAATCCGCTCGCCTTCTCAAAAAGCACTAATAAAAACCTCCCCGTAAATATTCCTTCTTTGTCTAACGAAGATCAAGAAAGAAGCTATTCGTTTACGTGATGTCAGACCACCGGGAACACGCCCGGGAAAAAGGCGTAGCTACTGCGAGTTCTCCTTGATACCGCCGCCTTGCCTTGTTTGTTTTGTATGCTCACTAACGATCGTGAGCCAGGGAAAACTCGCTTAATTGGGCCTAGTTTTCCATCTTCTCTTCCTGATGAATCGATTAAACGCAAAACACCGCATTCAAGGGCATGTGTTTCGCCCGCTATAATGTCCGTCGTAATCGTAGGGCTGCCGTCACAGTGTGCTGGCAGACGAAGATGAGCCTAATCGACGTAAGATAAGCCTAATTTTTAATCTCCAGCGCAGCGACCTTGAAATTCGCACAAGTTTTGTTTAAATATCACGTAATTTATGATTCATTACCCACGCGGAAGCAAAGAAGCAGTTTTTAATTCTTCAAGTTTTAGTTCAAGTTCAAGTTAAGGGCGGTCTTGTTAGATCGCTCGAGTTTAAAAGTAATGAAAAATGTAAAGTTCGTATCAGGGACAAGGTCAATATGACCTGAGCAGAGAATGTAACTTTAATTGAAAGCCAGGGTAAAGCAATTTAATTTAATACGATTCTTTAATTATAGAAGATTTCCGGGTTATTTCCTTCTTGAAAAGGATATGTGAATACAGAAATGCGCTTTATTTGAAAAACAAGCGATATCCATTGGGAATTTTTAAGGTTTTTCTGTAGTCTTGAAATGGGTTGAAATGAAGACTATTTTGAACATGCCAAACGAATAGAGCCACCGGATATAACTGTGTGCATCGGGCGAGAACCCAATTATTCAACTCGGACATTGCATTTGAACAATTGATTTTAAAACGAATTGATTCACTATTACTCACAACTCCCAGAAGTTTAATTTCTACTACAATTTTAGCAATGCAAAAATGTAATGCCGTATATTGGGCGACTGCATCTTACCTTCATTATAGTATTAGAAATTTTCAAATGCACGTATTATCATCGTCAAAAACTGCTAGGTTTCATTTTGTGCTTCGAAACAGTAACTGAAATTTTCCTACAATTCAGATTCTGCAAATTCAGTAAATTCTAGATTAAAGTTCACTGTTGCTTTCATGTACGTAGCTTTAATTTTAATTTAGTATTATATCTCACATGTGAAAAAAAAACATTACGTAGTAGTTTGAGGGCCCAATTGCTGCTTGAGAGAGTTTACGTCAACATATGTATATCAAGTTATTTGAACAAAGAAATTACCTGAATGCTTCAACTATATGCCATCTCTGCGACCCAGCCCCGCCGTACTGATGTCATGATGACCTGCTGCATGGAGGCTCTCGCTCAGGGCCCCATCAGAAGCTAGAATAAATGAATAACCAAAAATGGTTAACTTTGATAGAGCCGTTCTTTTATTTGGCTTAAATGTGTGCTTCGATTAAAAGGTTATAAACTAGCACATATTTATTGTGCTATTATTTTTCTCCGTTTTAAATGATCCAGGCTCTTCTGAACAAAGCATAATGAAAACAGTTCCTGGCAAGGGAGGGCGCGCGC